>LS990922.1:27935725-28068539 GCA_900464855.2 Musa schizocarpa | reverse complement strand
GAGCTTTTCCGAATGGGGTCGCAATAGCCATTCCGAAGTCCGATCGAGAAAGTTCGATGGGTTTCAGCGCACACTTGTCGTGTTCGGTGCGCGGTCGGCCTCGTGGGCATCGGAGAGATCCGAGAATGGCGATTCCGAGATCGTTCGAGGGTTTCGGGCGCGCAAGGGTCCCCGGTCGTCGATACGCCGTCCGTGACGCATAAAGGCGAGGGATGACGCACACAAAACGCAAGTGCGATCATACCAGCACTAAAGCACCGGATCCCATCAGAACCCAAGTTAAGCGTGCTTGGGCGAGAGTAGTACTAGGATGGGTGACCCCTGGGAAGTCCTCGTGGTTGCACTCTTTTTTGTGCCCCGAGCGACCAAAAACCTCCCGCCGACCTCCCGAGGCGACGGTTTTGGGCCTCGAATTTGTCGTGACCGCCACGCAGTCAGCCTCGTGGGGCTCCAGAGAGCTTTTCCGAATGGGGTCGCAATAGCGATTCCGAGTCCGATCGAGAAAGTTCTGAGGGTTTCAGCGCACACTTGTCGGTCCCGCGCGGTCGGCCTCGTGGGGCATCGGAGAGATCCGAGAATGGCGATTCCGAGATCGTTCGAGGGTTTCGGGCGCGCGAGGGTCCCCGGTCGTCGATACGCCGCCCCGTGACGCATAAAGGCGAGGGATGACGACACACAAAACGAAAAGCGATCATACCAGCACTAAAGCACCGGATCCCATCAGAACTCCGGTTAAGCGTTGTTTTGGGAGAGAGTAGTACTAGGATGGTGACCCCTGGGAAGTCCTCGTGTTGCACTCCTTTTTGTGCCCCGAAGCGACCAAAACCTCTCCCGCCGACCTCCGAGGCGACGGTTTTGGGCCTCGAAATTTGTCGTGACCGCCACGCAGTCAGCCTCGTGGGGGTCGGAGAGAGAGCTTTTCCGGAATGGGGTCGCAATAGCGATTCCCGAGTCCCGATCGAGAAAGTTCTGAGGGTTTCAGCCCACACTTGTCGTGGTCCCGCGCGGTCGGCCGGCTCGGGGCATCGGAGAGATCCGAGAATGGCGATTCCGAGATCGTTTCGAGGGTTTCGGGCGCGCGAGGGTCCCCCGGTCGTCGATACGTCCGCGTGACGCATAAAGGCGAGGGATGACGACACAAAACGAAAGCGATCATACCAGCACTAAAGCACCGGATCCCATCAGAACTCCGGGTTAAGCGTGTTTTTTGGGAGAGTAGTACTAGGATGGGTGACCCCTGGGAAGTCCTCGTGTTGCACTCCTTTTTGTGCCCCGAAAGCACCAAAAACCTCCCGCCGACCTCCGAGGGCGACGGTTTTGGGCCTCGAATTTGTCGACCGCCACGCAGTCAGCCTCGGGGGCTCGGAGAGAGTTTCCGAATGGGGTCGCAATAGCCATTCCGAAGTCCCGATCGAGAAAGTTTCGAGGGTTTCAGCCAAGACACTTGTCGTGGTCCGTGCGCGGTCGGCCTCGTGGGCATCGGAGAGATCCGAGAATGGCGATTCCAGATCGCTCGAGGGTTTCGGGGCCGCGAGGGTCCCCGGCCGTCGACACGCCGTCCGCGGACGCGGCATAAAGGCGAGGGATGACGACACAAAACGAAAGCGCGATCATACCAGCACTAAAGCACCGGATCCCATCAGAACCTGGGGTTAAGCTGCAGGTTTGGGCGAGAGTAGTACTAGGGATGGTGACCGGGAAGTCCTCGTGTTGCACTCCTTTTTTTGTGCCCCCGAAGCACCAAAACCTCTCCCGCCGACCTCCCGAGGCGATGGGTTTTGGGCCTCGAATTTGTCGTGACCGCCACGCAGTCAGGCCTCGTGGGCTCCAGAGAGCTTTTTTCCGAATGGGGTCGCAATAGCGATTCCGAAGTCCCGACGAGAAAGTTTCGAGGGTTTCAAGACACTTGTCGGTCCCGTGCGCCGGTCGGCCTCGTGGGCATCGGAGAGATCCGAGAATGGCGATTCCGAGATCGCTCGAGGGTTTCGGGGCGCTGAGGGTCCCCCGGTCGTCGACACGCCGTCCGACGACGTGCATAAAGGCGAGGGATGACGACACAAAACGAAAAGCGATCATACCAGCACTAAAGCACCGGATCCCATCAGAACTCCGGGTTAAGCTGTTTGGGAGAGAGAGTAGTACTAGGATGGGTGACCCCCCGGGAAGTCCTCGTGTTGCACTTTTTTTTTTGTGCCCCGAAGCCACCAAAACCCTCCCGTCGACCTCCGGAGGCGACGGTTTTGGGCCTCGAATTTGTCGTGACCGCCACGCAGTCAGCCTCGGGGGTTCCAGAGAGCTTTTTCCGGAATGGGGTCGCAATAGCGCATTCCGAGTCCGATCGAGAAAGTTCTGAGGGTTTCAGCGACACTTGTCGTGGGTCCGTGCGCGGTCGGGCCGTGGGCATCGGAGAGATCCGAGAATGGCGATTCCGGAGATCGCTCGAGGGTTTCGGGCGGCGCGAGGGTCCCCCGGTCGTCGATACGCCGTCCCGGATGCATAAAGGCGAGGGATGACGCACACAAAACGAAAAGCGATCATACCAGCACTCAAAAAGCACCGGATCCCATCAGAACCGGGTTAAGCTGTTTTGGGGCGAGAGTAGTACTAGGATGGGTGACCCCCTGGGAAGTCCTCGTTGTTGCACTCTTTTTTGTGCCCCGAAAGCACCAAAACCCTCCCTCCGCCGACCTCCCGAGGCGACGGTTTTGGGCCTCGGAATTTGTCGGACCGCCACGCAGCCGGGCCTCGTGGGGCTCCAGAGAGCTTTTTCGAATGGGGGGTCGAATAGCCATTCCGAAGTCCGATCGAGAAAGTTCTGAGGGTTTCAGCGACACTTGTGTCGGTCCCGGCGCGCCGGTCGGCCTCGTGGGCATCGGAGAGATCCGAGAATGGCGATTCCGAGATCGTTCGAGGGTTTAGGGAGCCGCGAGGGTCCCCGGTCGTCGATACGCCGTCCGTGATGTGCATAAAGGCGAGGGATGACGCACACAAAACGAAGTGCGATAATACCAGCACTAAAGCACCGGATCCCATAGAACTCCGTTAAGCTGTTTGGGCGAGAGTAGTACTAGGATGGGTGACCCCCCGGGAAGTCCTCGTGTTGCACTCTTTTTGTGCCCCGAAGAGCCACCAAAACTCTCCCGCCGACCTCCCGAGGCGACGGTTTTGGGCCTCGAATTTGTCGTGGACCGCCACGCAGTCAGCCTCTCGGGGGTCCAGAGAGCTTTTCCGAATGGGGTCGCAATAGCCATTCCGAGTCCGATCGAGAAAGTTCTCGAGGGTTTCAGCCAAGACACTTGTCGCGGTCCCGCGCGGGTCGGCCTCGTGGGCATCGGAGAGATCCGAGAATGGCGATTCCGAGATCGTTCGAGGGTTTCGGGGCGCGCGAGGGTCCCCGGTCGTCGATACGCCGTCCGTGACGTGCATAAAGGCGAGGGATGACGCACACAAAACGAGTGCGATCATACCAGCACTAAAGCACCGGATCCCATCAGAACTCCGAAGTTAAGCGTGCTTGGGCGAGAGTAGTACTAGGATGGGTGACCCCCTGGGAAGTCCTCGTGTTGCACTCCTTTTTGTGCCCCGAGCGACCAAAACCTCTCCCGTCGACCTCCGAGGCGACGGTTTTGGGCCTCGAAATTTGTCGTGACCGCTACGCAGTCAGTCTCGTGGGGCTCCGAGAGAGCTTTCCGGAATGGGGTCGCAATAGCGATTCCGAGTCCGATCGAGAAAGTTCTGAGGGTTTCAGCGCACACTTGTCGTGTCCGGTGCGCGGTCGGCCTCGTGGGCATCGGAGAGATCCGAGAATGGCGATTCCGAGATCGTTCGAGGGTTTCGGGGCGCGAGGGTCCCCGGTCGTCGATACGCCGTCCGTGACGTGCATAAAGGCGAGGGATGACGCACACAAAACGAGTGCGATCATACCAGCACTAAAGCACCGATCCCATCAGAACTCCGGGTTAAGCGTGTTTGGCGAGAGAGTAGTACTAGGATGGGTGACCCCTGGGGAAGTCCTCGTGGTTGCACTCCTTTTGTGCCCCCGAAGCCACCAAAAACCTCCCCGTCGACCCCCGAGGCGACGGTTTTGGGCCTCGAATTTGTCGTGACCGCCACGCAGTCAGTCTCGTGGGGCCCGAGAGAGCTTTCCCGAATGGGGTCGCAATAGCGATTCCGAGTCCGATCGAGAAAGTTCTCGAGGGTTTTCAAGACACTTGTCGTGGTCCGGTGCGCGCGGTCGGCCTCTCGTGGGCATCGGAGAGATCCGAGAATGGCGATTCCGAGATCGCTCGAGGGTTTCGGGCGCGCGAGGGTCCCCGGTCGTCGACACGCCGTCCGATGTGCATAAAAGGCGAGGGATGACGACACAAAACGAAAAGCGATCATACCAGCACTAAAGCACCGGATCCCATCAGAACCCAAGTTAAGCGTGTTTTGCAGAGAGAGTAGTACTAGGATGGTGACCCCTGGGAAGTCCCTGGTTGCACTCCTTTTTGTGCCCCGAAAGCGACAAAAACCTCTCCCCCGCCGACCTCCGAGGCGACGGTTTTGGGCCTCGAATTTGTCGTGACCGCCACGCAGTCAGCCTCGTGGGGCTCCGAGAGAGCTTTTTCCGAATGGGGTCGCAATAGCATTCCAGTCCGATCGAGAAAGTTTCGAGGGTTTTTCAACAAGACACTTGTCGTGGTCCCGCGCGCGGTCGGCCTCGTGGGCATCGGAGAGATCCGAGAATGGCGATTCCGAGATCGCTCGAGGGTTTCGGCGCGCGAGGGTCCCCGGTCGTCGACACGCCGTCCGTGACGCATAAAGGCGAGGGATGACGACACACAAAACGAAAGCGATCATACCAGCACTAAAGCACCGGATCCCATCAGAACTCCGGTTAAGCTGTGTTTGGGCGAGAGTAGTACTAGGATGGGTGACCCCGGGAAGTCCTCGTGTTGCACTCCTTTTTGTGCCCCGAAGCCACCAAAACCTCTCCCGCCGACCTCCGAGGCGATGGTTTTGGGCCTCGAATTTGTCGTGACCGCCACGCAGTCAGCCCGTGGGGCTCCGAGAGAGCTTTCCCGAATGGGGTCGCAATAGCCATTCCGAAGTCCGATCGAGAAAGTTTCGAGGGTTTCAGCCAAGACACTTGTCGTGGTCCGCGGCGCTGGTCGGCCTCGTGGGCATCGGAGAGATCCGAGAATGGCGATTCCAGATCGCTCGAGGGTTTCGGGGCGCGAGGGTCCCCTGGTCGTCGATACGCCGTCCGCGACGACGCATAAAGGAGAGGGATGACGACACAAAACGAAAGGCGATCATACCAGCACTAAAGCACCGGATCCCATCGAACTCCGGGTTAAGCTGTTTGGGCGAGAGAGTAGTACTAGGATGGGTGACCCCGGGAAGTCCTCGTGTTGCACTCTTTTTGTGCCCCGAGCTTACCAAAACCTCTCCCGCCGACCTCCGAGGCGACGGTTTTGGGCCTCGAATTTGTCGCGGACCGCCACGCAGTCAGTCTCGGGGGCTCCGAGAGCTTTTCCGGAATGGGGTCGCAATAGCGCATTCCGAAGTCCCGATCGAGAAAGTTCTCGAGGGTTTCAGCAAGACACTTGTCGTGGTCCGGCGCGCGGTCGGCCCTCGGGGCATCGGAGAGATCCGAGAATGGCGATTCCGAGATCGCTCGAGGGTTTCGGGGCCGCTGAGGGTCCCCGGTCGTCGATACGCCGTCCGTGACGCATAAAGGCGAGGGATGACGACACAAAACGAAAAGCGATCATACCAGCACTAAAGCACCGGATCCCATCAGAACCCGGGTTAAGTTGTGTTTGGGCGAGAGTAGTACTAGGATGGGTGACCCTGGGAAGTCCCGTGTTGCACTCCTTTTTTGTGCCCCGAAAGGACCAAAACCTCTCCCCGCCGACCTCCGAGGCGACGGTTTTGGGCCTCGAATTTGTCGTGACCGCCACGCAGTCAGCCTCTGGGGGGCTCCAGAGAGCTTTCCCGAATGGGGTCGCAATAGCCATTCCGAAGTCCGATCGAGAAAGTTCGAGGGTTTCAGCCACACTTGTCGTGGTCCGTGCGGCGGTCGGCCTCGTGGGCATCGGAGAGATCCGAGAATGGCGATTCCCAGATCGCTCGAGGGGTTTCGGGCGCCGAGGGTCCCCCGGTCGTCGATACGCCGTCCGCGGACGTGCATAAAGGCGAGGGATGACGACACAAAAACGAAAAGCGATCATACCAGCACTAAAGCACCGGATCCCATCAGAACTCCGGGTTAAGCTGCAGTTTGGGCGAGAGTAGTACTAGGATGGGTGACCCCCGGGAAGTCCTCGTGTTGCACTCCTTTTTGTGCCCCGAAGCGACAAAAACCTCTCCCGCCGACCTCCCGAGGCGACGGTTTTGGGCCTCGAAATTTGTCGGACCGCCACGCAGTCAGCCTCGTGGGGCTCCGGAGAGCTTTTCCCGAATGGGGTCGCAATAGCATTCCGAAGTCCCGACGAGAAAGTTCTCGAGGGTTTCAGCCAAGACACTTGTCGTGGTCCGCGCGGGTCGGCCTCGGGGGCATCGGAGAGATCCGAGAATGGCGATTCCGAGATCGTTCGAGGAGGGTTTCGGGGCGCCGCGAGGGTCCCCTGGTCGCCGATACGCCGTCCGTGACGCGCATAAAGGTGGGAGGGATGACGACACAAAACGAAAAGCGATCATACCAGCACTAAAGCACCGGATCCCATCAGAACTCCGGTTAAGCGTTTTTGGGCGAGAGTAGTACTAGGATGGGTGACCCCCGGGAAGTCCTCGTGTTGCACTTTTTTGTGCCCCGAGCCACCAAAACCTCTCCCGCCGACCTCCCGAGGCGACGGTTTTGGGCCTCGAAATTTGTCGACCGCCACGCAGTCAGTCTCGTGGGGCTCCGAGAGAGCTTTCCCGAATGGGGTCGCAATAGCGATTCCCAGTCCCGATCGAGAAAGTTCGAGGGTTTCAGCAAGACACTTGTCGTGGTCCCGGCGCGGTCGGCCTCGTGGGCATCGGAGAGATCCGAGAATGGCGATTCCGAGATCGCTCGAGGGGTTTCGGGGCGCGAGGGTCCCCGGTCGTCGCACGATACGCCCGCGACATGCATAAAGGCGAGGGATGACGACACAAAACGAAAAGCGATCATACCAGCACCAAAGCACCGGATCCCATCAGAACTCCGGGTTAAGCGTGTTTGGGCGAGAGTAGTACTAGGATGGGTGACCCCGGGAAGTCCTCGTGTTGCACTCCTTTTTGTGCCCCGAAGCCACCAAAACTCTCCCCGCCGACCTCCGAGGCGACGGTTTTGGGCCTCGAATTTTGTCGGACCGCCACGCAGTCAGTCCGTGGGGCTCGAGAGAGCTTTTCCGGAATGGGGTCGCAATAGCCATTCCGAAGTCCGATCGAGAAAGTTCTCGAGGGTTTCAGCGCAAGACACTTGTCGTGGTCCGGCGCGGTCGGCCTCGTGGGCATCGGAGAGATCCGAGAATGGCGATTCCGAGATCGCTCGAGGGTTTTGGGGGGCGCGAGGGTCCCCGGTCGTCGATACGCCGTCCGTGATGCATAAAGGTAGGGAGGGATGACGCACACAAAACGAAAAGCGATCATACCAGCACTAAAGCACCGGATCCCATCAGAACTCAAAGTTGTTGTTTTGGGCGAGAGAGTAGTACTAGGATGGGTGACCCCGGGAAGTCCCGTGTTGCACTCCTTTTTTTGTGCCCCGAAGCGACCAAAACTCTCCCCCCGACCTCCGAGGCGACGGTTTTGGGCCTCGAAATTTGTCGTGACCGCCACGCAGTCAGGCCTCGTGGGGCTCCGAGAGCTTTTCCCGATGGGGGGTCGCAATAGCCATTCCAGTCCCGATCGAGAAAGTTCTCGAGGGTTTCAGCCAGACACTTGTCGTGGTCCGTGCGCGGTCGGCCTCGTGGGCATCGGAGAGATCCGAGAATGGCGATTCCGAGATCGCTCGAGGGTTTCGGGCGCCGCGAGGGTCCCCGGTCGTCGATACGCCGTCCGCGGACGTGCATAAAGGCGGGAGGGATGACGCACACAAAACGAAAAGCGATCATACCAGCACTAAAGCACCGGATCCCATCAGAACTCCGGGTTAAGCGTGTTTGGGCGAGAGAGTAGTACTAGGATGGGTGACCCCCGGGAAGTCCCGTGTTGCACTCCTTTTGTGCCCCGAAGCCACCAAAACCTCTCCCGCCGACCTCCGAGGCGACGGTTTTGGGCCTCGAAATTTGTCGACCGCCACGCAGTCGGGCCTCGTGGGGCTCCGAGAGCTTTTTTCCCGAATGGGGTCGCAATAGCGATTCCGAAGTCCGATCGAGAAAGTTCTGAGGGTTTCAGCGCACACTTGTCGCGGTCCGGCGCGGTCGGCCTCGTGGGCATCGGAGAGATCCGAGAATGGCGATTCCAGATCGCTCGAGGGTTTCGGGCCGCTGAGGGTCCCCGGTCGTCGACACGCCGTCCGTGACGTGCATAAAGGAGGGAGGGATGACGCACACAAAACGAAAAGCGATCATACCAGCACTAAAAGCACCGGATCCCATCAGAACTCCGGTTAAGCGTGTTTGGGCGAGAGTAGTACTAGGATGGGTGACCCCTGGAAGTCCTCGTGGTTGCACTCCTTTTTTGTGCCCCGAGCCACCAAAAACCCTCTCCCGTCGACCTCCGAGGCGACGGTTTTGGGCCTCGAAATTTGTCGTGACCGCTACGCAGTCAGTCTCGTGGGGCTCCGAGAGAGCTTTCCGGAATGGGGTCGCAATAGCGATTCCGAGTCCGATCGAGAAAGTTCTGAGGGTTTCAGCGCACACTTGTCGTGGTCCGTGCGCGGTCGGCCTCGTGGGCATCGGAGAGATCCGAGAATGGCGATTCCGAGATCGTTCGAGGGTTTCGGGGCGCGCGAGCGTCCCCGGTCGTCGATACGCCGTCCGTGACGCGGCATAAAGGCGTGAGGGATGACGACACAAAACGAAAAGCGATCATACCAGCACTAAAGCACCGGATCCCATCAGAACTCCGGGTTAAGCGTTTGTTTGGGCGAGAGTAGTACTAGGATGGGTGACCCCCCGGGAAGTCCTCGTGTTGCACTCCTTTTTTGTGCCCCCGAAGCGACCAAAACCTCTCCCCGCCGACCTCCGAGGCGACGGTTTTGGGCCTCGAAATTTGTCGTGACCGCCACGCAGTCAGTCTCGTGGGGCTCCAGAGAGCTTTTTCCGAATGGGGTCGCAATAGCGATTCCGAGTCCGGATCGAGAAAGTTCTCGAGGGTTTCAGCCACACTTGTCGTCGGTCCGTGCGCGGTCGGCCTCGTGGGCATCGGAGAGATCCGAGAATGGCGATTCCGAGATCGCTCGAGGGTTTCGGGGGGCGCGAGGGTCCCCGGTCGTCGATACGCCGCCCGTGACGTGCATAAAAGAGGGATGATGACACAAAACGAAAAGCGATCATACCAGCACTAAAGCACCGGATCCCATCAGAACTCCGGGTTAAGCGTGTTTGGGCGAGAGTAGTACTAGGATGGGTGACCCCCCGGGAAGTCCTCGTGTTGCACTCCTTTTTTGTGCCCCGAAGCGACCAAAAACCTCTCCCCGCCGACCTCCCGAGGCGACGGTTTTGGGCCTCGAAATTTGTCGTGACCGCCACGTCAGTCGGGCCTGGGGCTCCGAGAGAGCTTTCCCGAATGGGGTCGCAATAGCGCATTCCGAGTCCGATCGAGAAAGTTCGAGGGTTTCAGCCCACACTTGTCGTGGTCCGTGGCGCGCGGTCGGCCTCGTGGGCATCGGAGAGATCCGAGAATGGCGATTCCGGAGATCGCTCGAGGGTTTCGGGGGGCGCGAGGGTCCCCTCGGTCGTCGATACCGTCCGTGACGTGCATAAAGGGAGAGGGATGACGACACAAAACGAAAAGCGATCATACCAGCACTAAAGCACCGGATCCCATCAGAACTCCGGGTTAAGCTGTTTGGGGAGAGTAGTACTAGGATGGGTGACCCCCCGGGAAGTCCTCGTGTTGCACTCCTTTTTGTGCCCCGAAGCGACCAAAACCTCTCCCGCCGACCTCCGAGGCGAGGCGACGGTTTTGGGCCTCGAATTTGTCGTGACCGCCACGCAGTCAGCCTCGTGGGGCTCGAGAGAGCTTTCCGGAATGGGGTCGCAAATAGCCATTCCGAGTCCCGACGAGAAAGTTCTGAGGGTTTCAGCGACACTTGTCGTCGGTCCGGCGCGCGGTCGGCCTCGTGGGCATCGGAGAGATCCGAGAATGGCGATTCCGAGATCGCTCGAGGGTTTCGGGGCATGAGGGTCCCCGGTCGTCGATACGCCGTCCGCGGACGTGCATAAAGGCGAGGGATGATGACACACAAAACGAAGTGCGATCATACCAGCACTAAAGCACCGGATCCCATCAGAACTCCGGGTTTAAGTTTGTTTGGGCGAGAGTAGTACTAGGATGGGTGACCCCCGGGAAGTCCTCGTGTTGCACCTTTTGTGCCCCGAAGCGACCAAAACCTCTCCCGCCGACCTCCCGAGGCGACGGTTTTGGGCCTCGAATTTGTCGTGACCGCCACGCAGTCAGGCCTCGTGGGGCTCCGAGAGAGCTTTTCCGGAATGGGGTCGCAATAGCCATTCCGAGTCCGATCGAGAAAGTTTCGAGGGTTTCAGCCCACACTTGTCGTGGTCCCGCGCGGTCGGCCTCGTGGGCATCGGAGAGATCCGAGAATGGCGATTCCGAGATCGCTCGAGGGTTTGGGGGCCGGGAGGGTCCCCGGTCGTCGACACGCCGTCCGGGACGCATAAAGGGAGGGAGGGATGACGCACACAAAACGAAAAGCGATCATACCAGCACTAAAGCACGGATCCCATTAGAACCCGGGTTAAGTGGTTTGGGCGAGAGTAGTACTAGGATGGGTGACCCCTTGGGAAGTCCTCGTGTTGCACCTTTTTGTGCCCCGAAAGCCACCAAAACCTCTCCCGCCGACCTCCGAGGCGACGGTTTTGGGCCTCGAAATTTGTCGCGGACCGCCACGCAGTCAGCCTCGTGGGGCTCCGAGAGAGCTTTTCCGGAATGGGGTCGCAATAGCGATTCCGAGAGTCCGATCGAGAAAGTTCTCGAGGGTTTCAGCCCACACTTGTCGTGGTCCGTGGCGCGGGTCGGCCTCGTGGGCATCGGAGAGATCCGAGAATGGCGATTCCGAGATCGCTCGAGGGTTTCGGGGCGCCGAGGGTCCCCGGTCGTCGATACGCCGTCCGCGGACATGCATAAAGGCGAGGGATGACGCACACAAAACGAAAAGCGATCATACCAGCACTAAAGCACCGGATCCCATCAGAACTCCCGGGTTAAGCGTGCGTTTGGGCGAGAGAGTAGTACTAGGATGGGTGACCCCCGGGAAGTCCTCGTGGTTGCACTCCTTTTTGTGCCCCCGAGCGACCAAAACCTCTCCCGCCGACCTCCGAGGCGACGGTTTTGGGCCTCGAAATTTGTCGGACCGCCACGCAGTCAGCCTCGTGGGGCTCCGAGAGCTTTTCGGAATGGGGTCGCAATAGCGCATTCCGAGTCCCATCGAGAAAGTTCTGAGGGTTTCAGCCCACACTTGTCGTGTCCGGTGCGCGGTCGGCCTCGTGGGCATCGGAGAGATCCGAGAATGGCGATTCCGAGATCGTTCGAGGGTTTCGGGGCGCGCGAGGGTCCCCGGTCGTCGATACGCCCGTCCGCGGACGACGCATAAAGGCGTGAGGGATGACGCACACAAAACGAAAAGCGATCATACCAGCACTAAAGCACCGGATCCCATCAGAACTCCGGTTAAGCGTGTTTGGGCGAGAGTAGTACTAGGATGGGTGACCCCGGGAAGTCCTCTGTTGCACTCCTTTTTGTGCCCCGAGCGACCAAAACCTCTCCCCGTCGACCTCCGAGGCGACGGTTTTGGGCCCGAAATTTGTCGTGACCGCCACGCAGTCAGTCTCGTGGGCTCGAGAGAGCTTTCCCGAATGGGGTCGCAATAGCGATTCCGAGTCCGACGAGAAAGTTCTGAGGGTTTCAGCCCACACTTGTGTGGTCCCGCGCGGTCGGCCTCGTGGGCATCGGAGAGATCCGAGAATGGCGATTCCGGAGATCGCTCGAGGGTTTCGGGGGCGCGCGAGGGTCCCCGGTCGTCGATACGCCCGTCCGTGTGCATAAAGGCGAGGGATGACGACACAAAACGAAAGTGCGATCATACCAGCACTAAAGCACCGGATCCCATCAGAACTCCGGGTTAAGCGTGTTTGGGCGAGAGTAGTACTAGGATGGGTGACCCGGGAAGTCCTCGTGTTGCACTTTTTTGTGCCCCGAAAGCGACCAAAACCTCTCCCCGACCTCCGAGGAGGCGACGGTTTTGGGCCTCGAATTTGTCGTGACCGCCACGCAGTCAGTCTCGTGGGGCTCCGAGAGAGCTTTCCCGAATGGGGTCGCAATAGCGCATTCCGAAGTCCGATCGAGAAAGTTCTCGAGGGTTTCAGCCGCACACTTGTCGTCGGTCCCGGCGCGGTCGGCCTCGTGGGCATCGGAGAGATCCGAGAATGGCGATTCCGGAGATCGCTCGAGGGTTTCGGGGGCGCGAGGGTCCCCGGTCGCCGATACGCCGTCCGTGACGTGCATAAAGGCGAGGGATGACGCACACAAAACGAAAAGCGATCATACCAGCACTAAAGCACCGATCCCATCAGAACCCGGGTTAAGCGTGCGTTTGGGCGAGAGTAGTACTAGGATGGGTGACCCCCGGGAAGTCCTGTTGCACTCTTTTTTGTGCCCCGAGCGACCAAAACCTCTCCCGTCGACCTCCGAGGCGACGGTTTTGGGCCTCGAAATTTGTCGTGACCGCTACGCAGTCAGTCTCGTGGGGCTCCGAGAGAGCTTTCCGCAATGGGGTCGCAATAGCGATTCCGAGTCCGATCGAGAAAGTTCTGAGGGTTTCAGCGCACACTTGTCGTGTCCGGTGCGCGGTCGGCCTCGTGGGCATCGGAGAGATCCGAGAATGGCGATTCCGAGATCGTTCGAGGGTTTCGGGGCGCGCGAGGGTCCCCGGTCGTCGATACGCCGTCCGTGACGTGCATAAAGGCGAGGGATGACGCACACAAAACGAGTGCGATCATACCAGCACTAAAGCACCGGATCCCATCAGAACTCCGAAGTTAAGCGTGCTTGGGCGAGAGTAGTACTAGGATGGGTGACCCCCTGGGAAGTCCTCGTGTTGCACTCCTTTTTGTGCCCCGAGCGACCAAAACCTCTCCCGTCGACCTCCGAGGCGACGGTTTTGGGCCTCGAAATTTGTCGTGACCGCCACGCAGTCAGGCCTCGGGGCTCGAGAGAGCTTTTCCGAATGGGGTCGCAATAGCATTCCGAAGTCCGATCGAGAAAGTTCTCGAGGGTTTCAGCCCACACTTGTTGTCGGGTCGGCGCGCCGGGTCGGCCTGGTGGGCATCGGAGAGATCCGAGAATGGCGATTCCGAGATCGCTCGAGGGTTTCGGGCACGCCGAGGTCCCCCCGGTCGTCGATACGCCGTCCGCCCGTGACGTGCATAAAGGCGAGGGATGACGCACACAAAACGAAAGGCGATCATACCAGCACTAAAGCACCGGATCCCATCAGAACTCCGGGTTAAGCGTGTTTTGGGCGAGAGTAGTACTAGGATGGGTGACCCCCGGGAAGTCCTCGTGTTGCACTCTTTTTGTGCCCCGAAGCGACCAAAACCTCCCCGCCGACCTCCGAGGCGACGGTTTTGGGCCTCGAAATTTGTCGTGACCGCTACGCAGTCAGTCTCGTGGGGCTCCGAGAGAGCTTTTCCCGAATGGGGTCGCAATAGCGATTCCGAGTCCGATCGAGAAAGTTCTGAGGGTTTCAGCGCACACTTGTCGTGTCCGGTGCGCGGTCGGCCTCGTGGGCATCGGAGAGATCCGAGAATGGCGATTCCGAGATCGTTCGAGGGTTTCGGCGCGCGAGGGTCCCCGGTCGTCGATACGCCGTCCGTGACGTGCATAAAGGCGAGGGATGACGCACACAAAAAAAACGAAGCGCATCATACCAGCACTAAAGCACCGGATCCCATCAGAACTCCAAGTTAAGCGTTTTGGGCGAGAGTAGTACTAGGATGGTGACCCCCTGGGAAGTCCTCGTGTTGCACTCCTTTTGTGCCCCGAGCGAAAAAAACCTCTCCCCGTCGACCTCCGAGGAGGCGACGGTTTTGGGCCTCGAATTTGTCGTGACCGCCACGCAGTCAGTCTCGTGGGGCTCAGAGAGCTTTTCCCGAATGGGGTCGCAATAGCGATTCCGAGTCCGATCGAGAAAGTTCTCGATGGTTTCAGCCCACACTTGTCGCGGTCCGGTGCGCTGGTCGGGCCTCGTGGGCATCGGAGAGATCCGAGAATGGCGATTCCGAGATCGCTCGAGGGTTTCGGGCGCCATGAGGGTCCCCGGTCGTCGACACGCCGTCCGTGACGTGCATAAAGGAGAGGGATGACGACACAAAACGAAAAGCGATCATACCAGCACTAAAGCACCGGATCCCATCGAACTCCGGGTTAAGCGTGTTTGGGCGAGAGTAGTACTAGGATGGGTGACCCCCTGGGAAGTCCTGTTGCACTCCTTTTTTTTGTGCCCCGAAGCGACCAAAAAACCTCTCCCGTCGACCTCCGAGGCGACGGTTTTGGGCCTCGAAATTTGTCGCGACCGCCACGCAGTCGGGTCTCGCGGGGGCTCGAGAGCTTTTCCGGAATGGGGTCGCAATAGCGACACACTTGTCGTGGTCCGGCGCCGGTCGGCCTCGTGGGCATCGGAGAAATCCGAGAATGGCGATTTCGAGATCGTTCGGAGGTTTCGGGAAGCGAGGGTCCCTCGTCGTCGATCGCCCGTCCGTGGCGCAGCATAAAGGAGAGGGATGACGACACAAAAAACGCGATCATACCAGCACTAAAGCACCGGATCCCATCGAACTCCCGGGTTAAGCGTGCTTGAAGCAGAGTAGTACTAGGATGGGTGCTGAGATGGACGCTTTGCGTTTGCTCGCCGCTTCAACGTTCACACAAGAACGACCAAAACTGGCCAAAACATACCAGACCAAAAGTGCCAAAACCGGCCATTTTTTGCTAAGCAGCAGCGGGCGAAAGGAGAGACCGAAGTGGAGAGGCAGCACCGTCCCTGCTATATGAATGCCCCATCCAGCCCTGTGCCACCTGGGGGGTTCCAGGGTGCTGAGATGGCTGACATTTTGATCCGCTCAAATAGTTCACCGAGGCACACAAGAACAACCCAAAAACTGGCAAAAACAACCCGAAAACGAGCCAAAAATGCCCATTTTTCGCTTCGGACAGTGAGCGAAGCGAGAGGCAGAACCGTCCCTTCTATACGAATGCCCCATCCAGCCTTGTGCCACCCGGGGGGTTCCAGGGTGCTGAGATGGGTGACATTTTGCTCCGCTCACGTCGTTCGTCGCGGCACGCATGAACTGCCCAAAAATTGGCCAAAACGGCCCAAAAATGGGCCAAAACTGGCCATTTTTGGCTGAGCAAGCGATCGACGAGCGGCGGACAGCGAGCGAAGCGGGAGGCAGCACCGTCCCTGCTATATGAATTACCATCCAGCCCTGTGCCACCGTGGGGGTTCCAGGGTGCTGATATGGCTGACGTTTTGCTCTGCTCACATCGTTCGCCGCGGCACGCAAGAACGGCCCAAAAAATAGTCAAAACAGCCCAAAATCGGGCCAAAACTGGCCATTTTTGGCTGAGCGAGAGAGCGGCGAGCGGTAGACAGTGAGCAAATCGAGAGGCAGCACCGTCCCTGCTATACGAATGCCCCATCCAGCCCTGTGCTAACCGGGGGGTTCCAAAGTGTTGAGATGGCTGACATTTTGCACCGCTCACGTCATTCGTGGCGGCACAAGTTGGATGGGGCATTCGTATAATAGGGACGGTGCTGCCTATCGCTTTGCTTGCTGTCTGCCGCTCGCTCAGCCAAAAAGGGCCAGTTTTGGACCGTTTTTGGGCTGTTTTGGCAAGATTTTGCACCGATCTTGCGTGCCGCGGCAAACGACATGAGCGGAGCAAAACATCAGCCATCTCAGCACCCTGAAACCCCCTGGGTGGCACAGGGCTGGATATATCAATCGTATAGCAAGGATGGTGCTGCCTCTCGCTTCGCTCGCTGTCCGCCGCTCGCTCGCTCAGCCAAAAAAGGCTAGTTTTGGCCCGTTTTTGGGTCGGTTTTGCATGTTTTTGGGCAGTTCTTGCGTCCCGCGGTGAACGACATGAGCGGAGCAAAACATCAGCCATCTCAGCACCCTAGAACCCCCTGGGTGGCACAGGGCTGGATGGGGCATTCGTATAGTAGGGACGGTGCTGCCTTTCGCTTCACTCGCTGTTCGCCGCTCGCTAGCTTGGCCAAAAATGGCCAGTTTTGGCCAGTTTTTGGGCTGTTTTGGCCTGTTTTTGGGCAATTCTTGTGTTCCGCGGCGAACAACGTGAGCGGTGCAAAACGTCAACCATCTCAGTACCCTGGAACCCCCCGGGTGGCACAAGGCTGGATGGTGCATTCGTATAGCAGGGACGGTGCTGCCTCTCGCTTCGCTAGCTGTCCTCCGCTCGTCGCTCGCTCGCTCAGCCAAAAATGGCCAATTTTGGCCGTTTTTGGGCTGTTTGGCGTGTTTTTGGGCCGTTCTTGTATGCCGTGGCGAACGACGTGAGCGGAGCAAAACGTCAGCATCTCAGCCCCCTGGAACCCCCCGGGTGACACAAGGCTGGAAGGGGCATTCATATAGCAGGGATGGTGCTGCCTCTCGCTTCGCTCGATGTCCGCCGCTCGCTCGCTCAGCCAAAAATGGCCAGTTTTGGCCCATTTTTGGGCTGGTTTGGCTAGTTTTTCGGCAGTTCTTGCGTGTCGCGGCGAACGACGTGAGCGGAGCAAAACATCAGCCATCACAGCACCCTGGAACTCCCCGGGTGGCACGAGGCTGGATGGGGCATTCGTATAGCAGGGACGGTGGTGCCTCTCGCTTCGCTCGCTGTCCGCCGCTTGTAGCTCGCTCGCTCAGCCAAAAATGGCCAGTTTTGGCCTGTTTTTGGGCTGTTTTGGTCAATTTTTGGGTCGTTCCTATGTGCCGCGGCGAACGACGTGAGCCGGGCAAAACGTCAGCCATCTCAGTACCCTGGAACCCCCTGGGTGGCACAGGGCTGGATGGGGCATTCGTATAGCAGGGACGGTGCTGCCTCTCTCTTCGCTCGCTGTCCGCCGCTTGCAGCTCGCTCGCTCTGCCAAAAATGGATAGTTTTTGGGCCGTTTTGGCTAGTTTTTGGAAAGTTCTTGCGTGCCACGGCGAACGACGTGAGCGGAGCAAAACATCAGCCATCTCAGCACCCTGGAACTCCCCGGGTGGCACGGGGCTGGATGGGGCATTCGTATAGCAGGGACGGTGCTTCCTCTCGCTTCGCTCGCTGTCCGCCGCTCGCTCGCTCAGCCAAAAATGGCCAGTTTTGGCCTTTTTTGGGCAGTTATGGCCAGTTTTTGGGCCGTTCTTGTGTGTCGCGGCGAACGACGTGAGCGGGGCAAAACATCAGTCATCTCAGCACCCTAGAACCCCCCGGGTGGCACAGGACTGGATGGGGCATTCTTATAGCAGGGACGGTATTGCCTCTCGCTTCGCTCACTGTCCGCCGCTCGCAGCTCGCTCGCTCTGCCAAAAATGGACAGTTTTTGGGCCGTTTTGGCCAGTTTTTGGGCAGTTCTTGTGTGCCGTGGCGAACGACGTGAGCGGACCAAAACTTCAGCCATCTTAGCACCCTGGAACCACCCGGGTGGCACAGGGCTGGATGGGGCGTTCGTATAGCAAGGACGGTGCTACCTCTCGCTTTCGCCGCTGTCCGTCCACTCTTGCTTCATTTCACCAAAATGGGCAGTTTTGGCCCTTTTTTTGGTCGCTTTTGGACAATTTTTGGCAATTCTTGCGTCGCCGCTTTTAACGGCGTGAGCGGTCCAAAACGTCAGCCATCTCAGCACCCTAGAACCCCCCGGATGGCACAGGGCTGGATGGTGCATTCGTATAGCAGGGACGGTGCTGCCACTCGCTCCGCTAGCTGTCCTCCGCTCGCCCCTCGCTCGCTCAGCCAAAAATGGCCAGTTTTGGCGCGTTTTTGTGCTGTTTTGGCCTGTTTTTGGGCCATTCTTGTGTGTCGTGGCGAATGACGTGAGCCGAGCAAAACGTCAGCATCTCAGCCCCCTGGAACCCCCGGTGACACAATGCTGGAAGGGGCATTCGTATAGCAGGGATAGTGCTGTCTCTCGCTTCGCTCGCTGTCCGCTGCTCACCGCTCGCTCGCTCAGCCAAAAATGGCCAGTTTTGGCCCGTTTTTGGGCCGTTTTGGCTAGTTTTTGGGCAGTTCTTGCGTGCCGCGGCGAACGACGTGAGCGGAGCAAAACATCAGCCATCTCAGCACCCTGGAACTCCCCGGGTGGCACGGGGCTGGATGGGGCATTCGTATAGCAGGGATGGTGCTTCCTCTCGCTTTGCTCGCTATCCGCCGCTCACTCGCTCAGCCAAAAATGGCCAGTTTTGGCCTTTTTTGGGCAGTTATGGCCAGTTTTTGGGCCGTTCTTGTGTGTCGCGGCGAACGACGTGAGCCGGGCAAAACATCAGTCATCTCAGCACCCTAGAACCCCCCGGGTGGCACAGGGCTGGATGGGGCATTCGTATAGCAGGGACGGTGCTGCCTCTCGCTTCGCTCACTGTCCGCCGCTCGCAGCTCGCTCGCTCTGCCAAAAATGGACAGTTTTTGGGCCGTTTTGGCCAGTTTTTGGGCAGTTCTTGTGTGTCGTGGCAAACGACGTGAGCGGACCAAAACTTCAGCCATATTAGCACCCTGGAACCACCCGGGTGGCATAGGGCTGGATGGGGCGTTCGTATAGCAAGGACGGTGCTACCTCTCGCTTCGCTCGCTGTCCGTCGCTCGCTCGCTCATCCAAAAATGGCCAGTTTTGGCCTGTTTTTGGGTCGTTTTGGACAGTTTTTGGGCAATTCTTGCATGCTGCGGCGAACGACGTGAGCGATCCAAAACGTCAGCCATCTCAGCACCCTAGAACCCCCCGGGTGGCACAGGGCTGGATGGTGCATTCGTATAGCAGGGACGGTGCTGCCTCTCGCTTCGCTAGCTGTCCTCCGCTCGCCCCTCGCTCGCTCAGCCAAAAATGGCCAGTTTTGGCCTGTTTTTGGGCTGTTTTGGCCTATTTTTGGGTCGTTCTTGTGTGTCGTGGCGAACGACGTGAGCGGAGCAAAACGTCAGCATCTCAGCCCCCTGGAACCCCCGCTGACACAATGCTAGAAGGGGCATTCGTATAGCAGGGATAGTGCTGCCTCTCGCTTCGCTCGCTGTCCGCTGCTCACCGCTCGCTCGCTCAGCCAAAAATGGCCAATTTTGGCCCGTTTTTGGGCTGTTTTGGCTAGTTTTTTGGCAGTTCTTGCGTGCCGCGACGAACGACGTGAGCAGAGCAAAACATCAGCCATCTCAGCACCCTGGAACTCCCCGGGTGGCACGGGGCTGGATGGGGCATTCGTATAGCTATGACGGTGCTGCCTCTCGCTTCGCTAACTGTCCGCTGCTCGCCGCTCGCTCGATGAGCCAAAAATGGCCTGTTTTGGTCTGTTTTTGGGCTGTTTTGGCTAGTTTTTGGGCCGTTCTTGTGTGCCGCGGCAAACGAAATGAGCGGGGCAAAACGTTAGCCATCTCAGCACCCTGGAACCCCCCGGGTGGCACAGGGCTGGATGGGGCATTCGTTTGGCAGGGACGGTGCTGCCTCTCGCTTCGCTCGCTATCCGCCGCTCGTAGCTCGCTCGCTCCGCCAAAAATGGACAGTTTTTGGGACGTTTTGGCCAGTTTTTGGGCAGTTCTTGTGTGCCGCGGCGAACGACGTAAGCGGAGCAAAACTTCAGCCATCTCAGCACCCTGGAACCCCCCCGGTGGCACAGGGCTGGATGGGGCGTTCGTATAGCAGGGACGGTGCTGCCTCTCGCTTCGCTCGCTGTCCGCCGCTCGCTTGCTCAGCCAAAAATGGCCAGTTTTGGCCCCTTTTTGGGTCGTTTTGGCCAGTTTTTGGGCAGTTCTTGCGTGCCGCGGCGAACGACGTGAGCGGAGCAAAACGTCAGCCATCTCAGCACCCTGGAACCCCCCGGGTGGCACAAAGTTGGATGGGACATTCGTATAGTAGGGACGGTGCTGCCTATCGCTTCGCTCGCTGTCCGCCGCTCGCTCAGCCAAAAAGGGCCAGTTTTGGCCCGTTTTTGGGCTGTTTTGGCCAGATTTTGGGTCGATCTTGGGATAGCATTTGCAAACCGAAAGATGAAGGGGGGCTAAACTTGAGAAATACGAGAGATTGGAATCAAGCATGTCTGGTGCAGCAATTGTGGGATCTTTTGCAAAACAAATGTTCCTTATGACTATCGCATGTGTAGTCATTATAATTAGGAGTTATAGTCTACAACATGTGTAGTCATAACTATCGCATTCGCACTCTATGAGTTACATGGCTTTGTCTATGACTTGTATAGATAAAGCTATTTGTAGAAACTTTACACATAATCAATTTACTTTTACTTACCAAAAAAAAGATTTTGGGCCGATCTTGCGTGCCGCGGCGAACGACGTGAGCGGAGCAAAACTTCAGCCATCTCAGCACCCTGAAACCCCCTGGATGGCACAAGGCCGGATAGGTCATTCGTATAGTAGGGATGGTGCTGCCTCTCACTTCGCTCGCTGTCCGCCGCTCGCCGCTCGCTCGCTCCCCGTTTTTGGGCCGTTTTTGCCTGTTTTTGGGCAGTTCTTGCATGCCGCGGTGAACGACGTTGATTGTATCATCAAAATCCGAGATTCAACATGGTGATGCTCCTGCGGACTTCCGGCAAACTCCTGGACTTGCGACGATCCACTTGGCAAGTTCCGACGAGCTTCTTTTGGCAAGCTTATGGACTTCTCGGATTTGTTCCCGCAGAACCTCCGACCATTGTCTGAACTTCCGTCGAACTCTCGAACTCCCAACATGATCTTTGTCTTGACTCCGGCGCAACTCCTGCTGCATGTCCAACTTCCATCGTAGTTAATCCTGCACACTTAAAACAAAACTTCGATCGAGACAATTACTCCTAAGCAATTAACCAAGTTGTCCGGCATGTCATTGGTCCCTTGACGCTTCGTCCGATTCTTCGGTGCATCGTCCTCTCCTACAGCCTATTGCCCAATCGGCCAGTTGACTCCGCAACTCCAATATCCTTGGCACAATACCCGCTCTTCTTGGCCCGATGCCCGAGTCCACGGCCCGAAGCCTTCTGTCGATACGTCGACCGATCCACCGGCCCGACGTCCAATCTTCTGACATGTTCCTTCGGCACAACATGATTTTCCTGCTTTAATTGTCTCATCTTGATCGAAGCATCCTACGTCACTCAAAACGCAGATTAAATCATAAACATATATCAAGTAGTTTCATCATCAAAATACGAGATTCAACAATCTTGCCCTTTTTGATGATGACAACCACTTGATGACGGAGTTAAACTTAACTCCCAGAGTTTAAACAAACTCCCCCTATCAATATGCCATATTGATAAAACCTTGAATTCAAACTGAATTCAAGTCATTGCAATATTCATTATGAATACTTGCAACACGTCATCATGAACTTATGCATAAACTTATGCATAACATGTCATGTCATCAACATACTTCTCCCCCTTTGTCATGAACAAAAAGGAGAAGTACCACAATCAAGTGTTTGTGATATTGGTTCAACTCATTGCATGAAAAACATAATATTAAGTTTTATCATCATGCAAGTTTGCTATTATCAAATATCAACATGAAAAATTGCGATGTAAGCTTTTGATATCATAACGCAAACATTTCAAGTGTTTATCAATTGTAGCATTTCATCACATGGTAAGATATCAATGCGTAAAATTATGATTCAAGTTCTTGACATCTTAACACATGATGCAGACATGGCATAATGCAAATTTGGCAATCATAGCATTAGTGTTCATAGCATCAATTCATATATTTCTCCCCCTTTGTCGTCAACAAAAAGGAGAACGATATAAGCAAATTTTAAATATAAGTGCGATGCCATAAGCAGGTTCATGTCATTTTTCAACAAAAAGTGATAAGATACCAAATATTCAAATATTTCAAGGAAAACATGACATGGAGATAGCTTTGAAATCTTCTTCCATTTTATTTGTTATTTTCTTTTTGCATGACGGAGGAAAGCTATTTCTGATCTCACTCGAATGAAGTTAAAATCGATAAGATATTAAAGCACGCTTCATTTTTACAAGTATCAAGATATGTATCAAATCCTTGTACGTAAAAATGACTTCCTTTTTCAAGAAGGAATTTATAAGAAGGAATCATTTCATCAAATCCATTTCTCAAAACAAAATATTGTTCACATGATAAGTGTATAAGAGATGTATTTGCTGATTGATTCCATATGTCAAAAATTAATGATATGAGTTAAATTTAATATGACATATGCTTATAAAGTCTGGAAGAGGATAATTCGAAAATCCAATTGTTAGGATGCCAAAAGTTAAGAGAATCCAAAAATGAAATTAACACTTTCATGCATTCGGACAAGGTTGTGCTATTGATTTTCAAATACAATCATGAAGATAAGACATGCTCATCATCATGATAGTATGATAGCAAGTTTACAATATACAAGCTAGCAAAAATTTTCAACATTTTAAGACACGAAAGCTAGCAATTTTCTCTTTGAGATATGCACATTAGCAACTCTTTCTCCCCTATGTCATTGGGAAAGAGAAGGGAAGACCCTTTACATTAATTTCTAAATCATGACAAGGGAAGGTTTCAATCTTATTTGTGCATCATTATATTTTCAAATTCGAACATGCATAATTTCAAAAACCTTATATTTCATTCATGCATGATACTGAATAAATCAATCAATATTATGAGCATATCATACATGATACTTAAATTTTTAACTATTTATCAACATTTTAATCATGATACCAAACATTCATCATTTAGAGTATTCATGACATTAAATCAACATACATCATTTTAGTAACAACTCATAGCATTTTAAATCATGATTTACATCATATGCAATACATCACATCATAATTAAAAAGCTCAAGTATTGCATGCATCATTGCAAATCATAAATACTTCATATGATGATGGTATCAATTTTGTCAAATTATATCTTACCATGCATGATCATAACTTTTCATTTGTATACATCAAAACAAATTAATGAATATCTCATGTATTCATATCATCACATAAGGAATATCAAGAAGAGTTGGTAATGAGATTTACGAATCATGTAGACAAATTATGAATATTAAGAGACATATTATGATTCTTTTTAGATAACTCAAATAGCAAAAAGAAAGAATCACAGTAAGTTATTTTGATTTATAAAAAGAATTCTCAAGTTATAATTCCAAGAAATCACGATTCATTTCAATAAATTTCAATAAGAACACATCATCAAAATCTCAACATTACTTTCAAGAGATTCAAAATGGCATAGATAATTTTATTGATCTCTAGGTGAAAAAGTCAATACGGTAGAGAAAAATAAATTTTCAAGAAAAATACTTTTCTCTTTTTAGTTGTTTTAGTTCATATGATTTTATTTCATCTATGCCAAACATGTAGCATGTTTTAAAATCGAAAGTGCAAGTTTTATTACGACAAAGATCAATAAGGCACTTTCATTACCGTGAAAATCGAAAATCGCAAGATTCATCATCCATAATTATAAAACCAATAAACATAATTTTTAAAATCTCATGCATAGAATATAATCATGGTATCAAAACATCATTATATCATCAAGCATGATTTCATATTTTCAATCAAAATCATTTTGTTTGTTTATCATAAAATATATATTTTTCATGATTATTTTCAAAATTACTAGCATTATCATAAATTTTGCATTTTCATCATATATATATATATATATATATATTTTTTTTTTTTTTTTAACATGTAATTTTCAAGAAAATTAATTCTATATTAAAAAGAAACTGTATTATGAAGAGCATCATGTAATTTCGAAATAATTCAAGAGAGTTGAGTTACTTACCTTGTAGTCGAAGCCCGTCAAAGCCCAATTCGCCATTTCACCTTTGGAAGTTCTTGATTCATCCTTGGTTGCCTTCCTCTTCTTTGGCCTCTTCCTTCATTCAAGTTCATTGTCTATTTTAGATTTTTGTTTAATAAACTTATTAAGATTTAGTGTTCGAAGTTCAAGTTCATCATTGTCCTCATCACTTGAGTCATCGCTCAAGTGGCATTCATTTGTCCAGAGTTCTAAATCCTTCTTGTTCTTTGGAAGGTGATTATGTTCAACATGTTCATCATGTGCATTGTGCACCATTTCATATGTCATCAATGAACCAATTAGTTCTTCAAGTGGTAAGTTGTTTAGGTTTTTAGCTTCTTGTATTGTAGTTACTTTTGAATCCCACTTCTTAGAAAGAGAACGCAAAATCTTGTTTACGAATTCAAAATCCGAAAAACATTTTCCAAGAGCTCTTAAACTATTGACGACATCCGTGAAACGGGTGTACATGTCGCCTATAGTCTCGCTTGGTTGCATTTGAAAAAGCTCAAAATCATGCAATAAAAAGTTAACTTTCGAGTCTTTGACTCTACGCATCACCGGAGCAAGTTCGATGGATGTTTAAGAGTCCGAAGAATCGTCGGAGATGCTACCGGAACCAACCGAGAAGAAATCGGGAACCTGTCGGAATTTTCGGAAGTTCGCCGAAGAGATCGTTGGAGGTTCACGAAGATCACCGAGAAGGCTCGGCTACTCATCAAAGTCATCACAAGTTCGGGAGCTTGCTGGGAGTCCGTCGGCAGAAGTTCGTCGGAAAGCTCGCCGGAACAAGACTCGACGTTCATGGTTGAAAATTTGCTTAGGATGTGTTTTTGTTATGTAGTTAACGTGTAATTAGGATTAGGATTAAGAGATAATCCTATATCCTGGTTAGGGGCCAACTGGGCCCAAAATTAGACTTGGTTTGGGCTAAGTTTGAAGCCCAACTAGTCAACCGAAGAGTCTGGCGGTGGCACCGCCCAGCACCCGAGAGCTGGGCGATGGCACCGCCCAGTGCCCGAGAGCCAGGCGGTGGCACTGCCCAGCACTGTCAGCGCCTGACACTGACAGGCGGTGGCACCGCCAGCATCGGGAACTTCACGAGAATTCAAATTTGGAGCCCAAATTTGAATCCTCTTGAGGCCTATAAATACCCCTCAAATCTCAACTGAGATTATAACTTTTTGAGCAGCAATTGATTGAGAGAAAGGTCTTAGAAAAGTCTTAGAAAATCTTGTTTTCAATTTGCTAGTGTTCACCTCATTCCTTCTCGAAAATCTGTAAGAGAGTGAACCGCTTGTAAAGAGTTGTAAGAGGGGTATTTACCCTTCCCTTTCAAGAGATTTGCTAGTGGAAGGTGGGAGCCTCATCGAAGAGGGGCCTCGTAAGTGGATGTAGGTCATTTGACCGAACCACTCTAAAATTAGAGTAATCTCTGGTTTGCGTTTACTTATCACAATTTATCTTACTGCAAACTTTCTTACGTACTTTATAATCTTGCTGCACTTCTCTACGAACACGCGTCTAAGTCAAACTTTTCAAGTTCAGTTTTTTATCGTGCCAACGATTTCAAAAACCAACGATTTAATCCGCTGCACTAATTCAACCCCCCCCTCTCTTAGTGCTCTTGATCCTAACAATTGGTATCAGAGCGAGGTTATCTCTCATATTTGGTTTAATACCCAAGAGAGATGGCTTACTCCGGCATGCAAGAGGGCCATTCTATTGCACGACCACCTTTGTTTAATGGGTCGGATTACACATATTGGAAGACTCGCATGAGGATCTTCCTCATTTCTATGGACTTTGAGCTTTGGTCTATTGTCGAGAATGGATTTCAAAAATCTTCTCTTCCGATGAGCGAATGGAATGAATCGGAAAAAAAGGATTTTACTTTAAATGCAAAGGCTATGAATGCCTTGTTTTGTGCACTAGATAAAAATGAATTTAATCGCGTTTCAATTTGTGATTCGGCTTTTGATATTTGGAGAACTCTTGAAGTCACTCATGAAGGCACTAGCCGAGTGAAAGAGTCCAAAATCAACATCCTTGTGCACTCTTACGAGCTTTTTCGAATGAAACCAAGTGAGTCCATCGGAGACATGTACACCCGGTTCACGGATGTCATCAATGGACTCAAAGCTCTTGGTAAAAGTTTTACTAACTTTGAAATAGTAACTAAAATCTTAAGATCTCTCCCAAAAAGTTGGGATCCAAAAGTTACGGCCATTCAAGAGGCCAAAGACCTTAAAACATTCCCTCTTGAAGAACTCATTGGGTCTTTAATGACCTACGAAATGACATGTTAAGCTCATGACGAGCTCGAGAACCCCCTTCCAAAGAACAGGAAGGATATGGCACTCACATCACAAGAAGACCACTTGAAAGGAACATCAAGTAATGAGGACAGTGACAATGACATTGCACTTTTGACTCAAAAATTTAAAAAATATTTAAGAAAGAACAAATTTAAAAATAATATAAAAAATAAATTCGAACACAAGAAGGACCAAGTAATTTGCTATGAGTGCAAGAAACCGGGACACTATAAGAACGATTGTCCACAAGCCAAAAAGAAAGCATCAAAGAAGAAGGCGCTCAAGGCAACATGGGATGATTCAAGCACGTCCGAAGAAGAGGAGTCCAACACCGAGCAAGTTGCTCATTACGCCCTAATGGCCTTCGAAGAAGAGGTAATAGATTTAATTAATGCAGATTTACCTTATCATGAGTTATTAAATGCCTTCTATGAGTTATTTGATGAATGTAAGACAATTAGTAGAAAATACAAATTGCTAAAAAAGGAGCATGATAGTCTTACTTGTGATTTTGATAAATTAAAAACTGAATATCATGATAGTCTAGCTCCATGTGCTAAATGCCATGATCTAGAAACTCTCCGAAATGAGAACTTGGTACTTAAGGACACCTTGAAGAAATTCAAGGTCGGTAGCAAGTCCTTAAACATGATCCTTACAAATAAGGGTCACGTTCCTAAAAGGAGTGGAATCGGATTTGTGAGAAGTACTCACCAAAATCCAACCACTTTCATTAAAGGTCCTATCTTACATGTTCAACACCAAAGCAATTGCAACTTTTGTTGCAAATATGGACATATAACTTACCAATGTCCATTCAAGAAAATTAGTCCGAACAAATTGATTTGGGTTCCTAAAGGAACCATGATCAAGTCTATGCAACATGATAAACAAGTTAGATTAGTTCTTGAGGCACCCAAAAGTAAATGGGTACCTAAAAATAATTCCTTCTTGTAGAAACATACACCATCACATGCTAGGAGCAAGAGAAGGTATCTTGATAGTGGATGCTCAAGGCATATGACCGGAGATCCATCCCAATTCTCCAAGCTCACTAGCATGGACGAAGGCTATGTCACCTTCGGAGACAACAACAAAGGCAAAATCATGGGCAAAGGAACCATAGGTAACAAATCAAGTTTTTCTATTGATGATGTTTTACTAGTTGATGGATTGAAACATAATCTGTTGAGCATTAGTCAATTATCGTTAGATTTGAATCAAATCTGTGCATTATTGAAAAACCAAATCATAACATGATTATGATTGCTTTAAAACAAAATAATGTCTATACCATCAATCTTGATGAACTAAGTAATGAAATGTGTTTCTCCGCCGTAAATGATGATGCTTGGCTTTGGCATAGGAGATTAGGCCATGCAAGCATGAAAACAATATCTAAAATCTCATCTCCAGAATTAGTACGAGGGATTCCGAATATGAAGTTTATTAAGGATAAGGTATGCGATGCATGTCAACTAGGCAAACAAATAAAAATAAGCTTCAAACCAAAAAATCAAATTAGCACCACTAGACCGTTACAATTGATCCATTTGGACTTATTTGGACCAATTGATACAACAAGTCTAGGTGGAAGCAAATATGCTTTTGTGATTGTGGATGACTACTCTAGATACACTTGGACCTATTTCTTAGCTCACAAAAGTGATTGCTTCAAGTGTTTCTCTAAATTTTGTAAACTCACTCAAAACGAAAAAGGCTTCATGATTTCATCAATTCGGAGTGATCACAGTAGTGAATTTCAAAACCGTGACTTTCAAAATTTTTGTGAAGTTAATGTGTGCAATCACAACTTCTCAACTCCAAGAAATCCCCAACAAAATGGAGTAGTTGAAAGAAAAAATAGAAACCTATAAGAAATGGCAAGAACTATGTTAAATGAACATAGTTTACCTAAGTATTTTTGGGCCGAAGCCGTAAATACGGCTTGCTACATCATGAATAGAGTCCTAATAAGACCATCCTTATCAAAAACTCCCTATGAATTATGGAATAACAAAAAACCAAATATTTCCTATTTTAAAGTTTTCGGTTGTAAATGCTTTATTTTAAATGAAAGGGATGCCTTAGGAAAATTTGATGATAAATCCGATGAAGGCATCTTTCTTGGTTACTCTTCCGTTTCTAAAGCTTTTCGGGTTTTTAATAAAATAACCTTAGTAATAGAAGAGTCTATTCATGTAGTTTTTAATGAAGTTTCAAATTTAAAGAAAAATGATTTTGATGATGATCTTGGTTTTGATAATTTGAATTTAAATGAACCCCCTCCTTAAAATAGCAACTTGGATGCACCTTCTTCCGAAAATTCCTTACCTAAGGAATGGAAGTATATAGATGCTCATCCATAGGAGCTAATTATAGGGGATACATCTAAAGGGGTTCAAACTCATTCCTCTTTCAAGAATTTTTGTGCTAATGCCGCCTTCCTTTCTCAAATCGAACCTAAGTGCATTGACGAGGCCATAAAAGATGATTTTTGGGTTATTGCAATGCAAGAGGAATTGAATCAATTTGAGAGGAATAAGGTGTGGGAGCTTGTTCCTAGACCAAGTGACCATTTAGTCATTGGTACTAAGTGGGTCTTTAGAAACAAGCAAGATGAAAATGGTATCATGGTTAAAAACAAGGCTAGATTAGTGGTCAAAGGTTTCAACCAAGAAGAAGGTATCGATTACGAAGAAACCTTCACTTCTGTGGCTCAATTAGAAGCCATAAGGATGCTCCTTGCCTATGCTAGTAGTTATAATTTTAAACTATTTTAAATGGATGTCAAAAGTGCCTTCTTGAATGGTTTTATTTCCGAAGAAGTATATGTCGAACAACCTCCCAGATTTGAAAATTCTCTTCTTCCTAATCATGTATTCAAATTGACTAAGGCTCTCCATGGCTTGAAACAAGCTCCTAGAGCTTGGTATGAAAGGCTTAGTTCCTTTCTTATTTTAAATAATTTTACCAAAGGCAAGGTTGATACTACATTGTTTATTAAATATTTTGAAAATAATTTTCTTATTGTGCAAATTTATGTTCACGATATTATTTTTGGCTCTTCGGATGAATCACTATGTGAATCATTTGCCAAATCTATTAGTCATGAATTTGAAATGAGTTTAATGGGTGAATTAACTTTCTTTTTAGGATTACAAATCAAACAACTTAAGGATGGTATATTTCTTAACCAATCTAAATATACATTAGAATTGTTAAAACGATTTAACATGGATAATTCAAAAGCAGTAAACACCCCTATGAGTAATGCGACTAAGTTAGATATGGATGTAAATAGTGAAAATTTTGATCAAAAACCATATAGGGGAATGATAGGTAGTCTACTCTACCTTACCGCGACTAGACCGGATATTATGTTTAGTGTAGGACTTTGCGCTAGGTTTCAATCAAATCCTAAATTATCTCATCTTAAAAGTGTTAAAAGAATATTTAGGTATCTTAAAGGAAATCCAAATTTAGGATTGTGGTATCCAAAATCTGAAAATTTTGATTTAATAGCTTATGCGGATGCCGATTTTGGCGAATGCAGGATAGATAGAAAAAGTACATCCGGAACATGCTAATTTTTAAGACATGCACTTGTTTCTTGGACTTCCAAGAAACAAAATTCAGTTGCACTATCTACGGTGGAAGCCGAATACATTGCTGCAAGTGCATGCTATGCACAAGTTGTTTGGATGAAAAATACATTAGAAGACTATGGAATTTACTTTAAAAATATTCCCATAAAATGTGATAATACTAGTGCCATATGTCTTACTAAAAATCCAATTCAGCACTCTAGAACTAAGCACATCGACGTAAGGCATCATTTCATACGCGATCATGTCCTTAACAATGATGTTGTTCTAGAATTCATTGACACAAAGCATCAATTAGCAGATATATTTACAAAAGCCCTAAATGAAGACCAATTTGAATTTATTAGAAGGGAACTAGGCATGTTAAATTGTCCTTGAAAATAAGCTTGTTTGAATATATTTTTCGAAAAATATCTTTTTAAAATTCTGGATATATGCTTCTGGATGAATGCTGATTTTTCCTTTTAAGCTGAATTCTGGATAAGTATTTTTGGCAAATTTGAATGATTAATCTTAATGCTGTATTCTTTCTCTAATGATTTTATGATATTTTGTGAATCTGAAAATTAATGGCTTGATTATGAGTTTCAAGTTGACGAATTGAATTTGAATGGGTTTGCATTCGAATTATGATCTTGACTTATTGAAGTTACTACTTGAAATTTTTTTTTCTATCCCAATCTCTTCCTTCTACATCTACAATTTTTTTATAAAAAGAAGAGATTTGATAAAATGAATGAATGCTAAATTTTCCTTTAAGATGAATTTAGCATACTTAACTTTGAATGGTAAAATTTTTCTGATCAATGCTGAATTCCTGATGTTATAATCACAAATTATGTGCTTCAAGTCTCATTCCCTTTTTGTTGATGACAAAGAGGGAGAAAAGTGATGACTTGTATCATTTCAATAGCATGACTTATATGAATTGCAAAAGCTAGTGTAATATGAATGTCTTATATGCCTTGCAAAATCTTTGAGAATATTGCAAGATCGATTGATCATATTTAAAGCATGTCAAACATGTATATCATGATATTCATGTTGAAAATCTTTATCTTCTGTCGCAGTAAAATTTGTCTCTTATCTTTCGACTTGAAAAGGATTTTCATCGAAGTTTCGCATTTACATTATGCTTAATTAGAATAACGATAAGTTCTATGGTTAGAACTTATCGGTTTATGCTTGAATTCAATGGGAGAGAATTCAAGTGTTTTTATCTTCTCATAATATGGCATATAGATAGGGGGAGTTATGTTTAACTCCGTCATCAATTGATTGTCATCATCAAAAAGGGGGAGATTGTTGAATCTCATATTTTGATGATACAATCAATTGATGGGTTAATTGATCTAATCCATATTATTGAGTTAAGTGTGCAGGATTAACTACGATAACCAGAGAACACAAAGCAAGGATACCGGAGTCAAGTTCGATGGACGTTTAAGAGTCCGAAGAATCGTCGGAGATGCTGCCGGAACCAACCGAGAAGAAATCGGGAACCTGTCGGAATTTTTGGAAGTTCGCCGAAGAGATCGTTGGAAGTTCACGGAGATCACCAAGAAGGCTTGGCTACTCATCAAAGTCATCACAAGTTCGGGAGCTTGCTGGGAGTCTGTCGGGAGAAGTTCGTTGGAAACCTCGCCGGAACAAGACTCGACGTTCACGGTTGAAAAATTGCTTAGGATGTATTTTTGTTATGTAGTTAACGTGTAATTAGGATTAGGATTAAGAGATAATCCTATATCCTGGTTAGGGGCCAACTGGGCCCAAAATTAGACTTGGTTTGGGCTAAGTTTGAAGCCCAACTAGTCAACGAAGAGTTTGGCGGTGGCACCGCCCAGTGCCCGAGAGCCAGGCGGTGGCACCGCCTAGCACTGTCAACATCTGACAATGCCAGGCGGTGGCATCGCCCAAAGACTGTTAGGCCGACACTCGATAGGGCGGTGGCACCATGCCATCGACGGCGGTGGCACCGCCAAAGATCGAACTCCACGAGAATTCAAATTTGGAGCCCAAATTTGAATCCTCTTGAGGCCTATAAATACCCCTCAAATCTCAGCTGAGATTACAACTTTTTGAGCAGCAATTGATTGAGAGAAAGGTCTTAGAAAAGTCTTAGAAAGTCTTGTTTTCAATTTGCTAGTGTTCACCTCATTCCTTCTCGAAAATCTGTAAGAGAGTGAACCGCTTGTAAAGAGTTGTAAGAGGGGTATTTACCCTTCCCTTTCAAGAGATTTGCTAGTGGAAGGTGGGAGCCTCATCGAAGAGGGTCCTCGCAAGTGGATGTAAGTCATTTGACCGAACCACTCTAAAATTGGAGTAATCTCTGGTTTGCGTTTACTTATCGCAATTTATCTTACTGCAAACTTTCTTACGTACTTTATAATCTTGCTGCACTTCTCTACGAACACGCGTCTAAGTCAAACTTTTCAAGTTCAGTTTTTTATCGTGCCAATGATTTCAAAAACCAACGATTTAATCCGCTGCACTAATTCACCCCCCCCCCTCTTAGTGCTCTTGATCCTAACACACCGATGGTTCATTGGTTGATCAATGGAAGTTCTTCAGAAACTCGATGGAAGAAGCGATTGACGTACCGAAGCAAGCTGTAGAAATTGTCTTATGATTTATCGTAGTTAGCACAATGATTAAGTTGGAAATGGGAGGTGATCCCATTAGCTTAATCTTGGGGCAATTGGGCCCTTGAAAAATCCCAGTTGGGCCGAATGGATCTACCCATTCGGACCCTGATTGCACTGGGCGGTGCAACCGCCCAAGCCAGGAGGTAGCACCACCTGGGCTAAGTCTCCCAGGGAAACTAGGCGGTGCAACCGCCCCAGCTAGGAGATGCAACCGCTTGGGCTCAGTCTCCAAGCGAGACTGGCGGTGCAACCTCCCCTGACAGAGAGGTAGCACCAGCACCGCCTGAGCTCGGTCTTCGAGCTCTGGCAGGCGGTGCAACCGCCTCAGTCAGGAGGTGCAACCGCCTTGGCTCAGTCTCCAAGCGATACTGGGCGGTGCAACCTCCCCTGACAGAGAGGTAGCACCGCCTAAGCTCGGTCTTCGAGCTCTGCCAGGCGGTGCAACCGCTCCAGTCAGGAGGTGCAACCACCTGATCCCGGAATTCCAGGATTTGATAGTTTTGAGCTCCAAATTTGAACTGGGTTGGGGCCTATAAATACCCCACCCATTCAGCATTGAAAGGGCATAGACATACACCGAAATCTTGATCTTTTTCTGTGATTCTTAGAGCTCAAAATTATTGTAAAGGCCAAAAGTTATTCTCGCTCTTTTCTTCCAAGTTCTGAGTTGTAAAGAGAGGAGAGAAAATTTTTGTAAGGGTTGTCTCCTAATCCCGTCAAAAGGAGTGAAACTGTAAAAGGGTGGTTGGCCATCGCCTATTGAAGGAAGGCCTCTAGTTGACGCGATGACCTCGTCGGTGGAGGAAGCCAAAAGTGGAGTAGGTCAAGATTGACGAAACCACTCTAAATCTCGGTTTGCATTTACTTTGAGCATATTATCCTTACGGCAAACCTCCTCTGAAGCTTACTGCTTTCTGCGCATATACGATCGGGTTTCAAGCTTTGCACTTTCCGAATCAGCGTTTAGACGTAAATCTGCTTTTTCGTACGATAATCATATTTCAGATTATGTTTACGTTTTGATTTTTACCATAACTGTAAACTGCCTTTATACTCTTGCTTAAACTGCATCTTGCCTAATCAAGTGATTTACGAATCAGCAATTAGACGTAAATCGGTTTCTTCGTACGAACGTCGTATTTCAATTTGCACTTATATTCTGGTTTTCATCATAACTGCGAACTGCCTTCATAGATTGACTTTAACATCATCTTGCTTGATCTTAAGTTAAAGTAATCTTAGAATCAGCTTTCAAATAGAAATCAATTTTATCGTTTGAACGCAGTTTCGTTTTAATCGCAGAACGTTTTCCGTTGCACTAATTCACCCCCCCCCCTCTTAGTGCTCTTGATCCTAACAATACGAATGCCCCATCCATCCCTGTGCCACCCGGGGGGTTCCATGGTGCTGAGATGGCTGACGTTTTGCTCCGCTCACGTCGTTCGCCGCGGCATGCAAGAAATGCCCAAAAACAGACTAAAACGGCCCAAAAACGGGCCAAAACTAGCCATTTTTGGCTGAGCGAGCGAGCGGCGAGCGGCGGAGAGCGAGCGAAGCAAGAGGCAGCAACATCCCTGCTATACGAATGCCCCATCCAGCCCTGTACCACCCGGGGGGGTCCAGGGTGCTACGATGACTGACGTTTTGCTCTGCTCATGTCGCTCATCGTGGTACACAAGAACGGCCCAAAATCTGGCCAAAACAACCCAAAAATGGGCCAAAACTGGCCATTTTTGGCTAAGCGAGCGAGCGGCGAGCGGCGAAGAGCGAGCGAAGCGATAGGCAGCATCGTTCTTGCTATACGAATGCACCATCCAGCCTTGTGCCACCCGGGGGGTTCCAGGGTACTGAGATGGCTGACGTTTTGCTCCGCTCACGTCGTTCGCCGCGGCATGAAAGAACTGCCGAAAAACTGGCCAAAACTGGCCATTTTTGGCTGAGCGAGCGAGCGACGAGCGGCGAACAGCGAGCGAAGCGAGAGGCAGCACTGTCCCTGCTATACGAATGTCCCATCCAGCCCTCTACCATCCGGGGGGTTCCAGGGTGCTAAGATGGCTGACGTTTTGCTCCGCTAACGTCGTTCGCCACGGCACACAAGAACGGCCCAAAAACAGGCAAAACAGCCCAAAAATGAGCGAAAACTAGCCATTTTTGGCTGAGCGAGCAAGCGGCGAGCGGAGGACAGCTAGCGAAGCGAGAGGCAGCACCGTCCCTGCTATATGAATGCACCATCCAGCCCTATGCCACCCTGGGGGTTCCAGGGTGCTGAGATGGCTAACGTTTTGCTCCGCTCACGTCGTTCGCCGCGGCACACAAGAACGGCCCAAAAACTGGCCAAAACAGCCAAAAAACATGCCAAAACTTGCCATTTTTGGCTGAGCGAGTGAGCGGCGAGCGGCGGACAGCGAGCGAAGCGAGAGGTAGCACCGTCCCCACTATATGAAAGCCCCATCCAGCCTTTTGCCACCCGGGGGGTTCCAGGGTGCTAAGATGGCTGACGTTTTGCTCCGCTCACGTCGTTTGCCGCGGCACACAAGAACGATCGAAATCTAGCCATTTTTGGCTGAGTGAGCGAAGCGGCGAACAGCGAGTGAAGCGAGAGGCAGCACCATCCCTGCTATACGAATGCTCCATCCAATCTTGTGCCACCCGGGGGGGTCTAGGGTACTGAGATGGCTCACGTTTTGCTCCGCTCACGTCGTTTGTCGCGGCACACAAGAACTGCCCAAAAACTAGCCAAAATAGCCCAAAAATGGGCCAAAACTGGCCAATTTTGGCTGAGCGAGCGAGCGGCAAGCGGCTGACCGCGAACGTAGAGAGAGGTAGCACTGTACCTGCTATACGAATGCCCCATCAAGCCCTATGCCACCCGGGGGTTCCAGGTTGCTAAGATGGCTGACGTTTTGCTCCGCTCATGTCGTTCACCCCGGCACGCAAGAACTGCCCAAAAATAGGTTAAAACGGCCCAAAAATGGGCCAAAACTGGCCATTTTTGGTTGGGCGATCGAGCGACGAGCGGTGGACAGCGAGCGGAGCGAAAGGCAGCACCATCCCTGCTATACGAATGCCAATTCCAGCCCTATACAACTCGGGGGGTTCCAGGGTGCTGAGATGGCCGACGTTTTGCTCCGCTCACGTCGTTCGCCGCTGCACGCAAGAACTGCCCAAAAACTGGCCAAAACGGCCCAAAAACGGGCCAAAACTGGCCATTTTTGGCTTAGCGAGCGAGCGACGAGCGACGGACAGCGAGCGAAGTGAGAGGCAGCACCATCCCTGCTATACGAATGCCCCATCCAGCCTTGTGCCATCCGGGGGGTTCCAGGGGGCTGAGATGGCTGATGTTTTGCTCCGCTCACGTCGTTCGCCCCGGCACACAAGAATGGCCCAAAAACAGGCCAAAACGGCCCAAAGAAAGGCCAAAACGGCCCAAAAACGGGCCAAAACTGGCCATTTTTAGCAAAGCGAGCGAGCGACGAGCGGAGGATAGCTAGCGAAGCGAGAGGCAGCACCGTCCCTGCTATACGAATGCACCATCTAGCCCTGTGCCACCCGGGGGGTTCCAAGGTGCTGAGATGGCTGACGTTTTGCACAGCTCACGTCGTTCGCTGCGGCACGCAAGAATTGCCCAAAAACTGGCCAAAACGGCCCAAAAACGGGCCAAAACTAGCCATTTTTGGCAGAGCGAGCGAGCGGCGGTCAGCGAGCGAAGCGAGAAGCAACACTGTCCCTACTATACGAATGCCCCATTCAGCCCCGTGCCACCCGGGGGTGTTCCAGGGTGCTGAGATGGCTGACGTTTTGCTCTGCTCACGTCGTTTACCACGGCACACAAGAAGGGCCCAAGAACTTGAAAAAACAGCCCAAAACGGGCCAAAACTGGCCATTTTGGTTGAGCTGAAGCGGCGGCGGACAGCGAAGAAGCAAGAGGCAGCACTAATCCCTGCTATCTGAATGCCCCATCTAGCCCCTGTGCCCCGGGGTTTCAGGGTGCTTTGAGATGGCTGACGTTTTACTCGCTCATGTCGTTCACCACGCACACAAGAACGACCCAAAAACAGGACAAAACAGCCCAAAAACGGCCAAAACTGGCTATTTTTGGCTGAGCGAGCAAGCGGCGAGCGGAGGACAGCGATCGAAGCGAGAGGTAGCACCGTCCCTGCTATACGAATGCCCCATCCAGTCCTATGCCACCCGGGGGGATCCAGGGTGCAGAGATGGCTGACGTTTTGCTCCGCTCACGTCGTTCGCCGCGGCACACAAGAACTACCCAAAAACTGACCAAAACAGCCCAACAAGGGGCCAAAACTGGCCATTTTTGGCTAAGCAAGCGAGCGACGAGCGGCGGACAACGATGAAAGCGAGAGGCAGCACCGTCCCTGATATACGAATGCACCATCCAGCCTTGTGCCACCCGAGGGGTTCCAGGGTGCTGAGATGGCTGACGTTTTGCACAGCTCACGTCGTTCGCTGCGGCACGCAAGAATTGCCCAAAAACTGGCCAAAACGGCCCAAAAATGGGCCAAAACTAGCCATTTTTGGCAGAGCGAGCGAGCAGCGAGCGGCGGTCAGCGAGCGAAGCGAGAAGCAACACTGTCCCTACTATACGAATGCCCCATCCAGCCCCGTGCCACCCAGGGGTGTTCCAGGGTGCTGAGATGGCTGACGTTTTGCTCTGCTCACGTCGTTTACCACGGCACACAAGAAGGGCCCAAGAACTTGCAAAAACAGCCCAAAAACGGGCCAAAACTGGCCATTTTTGGTTGAGCGAGCGAGCGGCGGACAGCGAGCGAAGCAAGAGGCAGCACCGTCCCTGCTATACGAATGCCCCATCTAGCCCTGTGCCACCCGGGGGGTTCCAGGGTGCTGAGATGGCTGACGTTTTACTCCGCTCATGTCGTTCGCCACGGCACACAAGAACGGCCCAAAAACAGGACAAAACAGCCCAAAAACGGCCAAAACTGGCTATTTTTGGCTGAGCGAGCAAGCGGCGAGCGGAGGACAGCGATCGAAGCGAGAGGTAGCACCGTCCCTGCTATACGAATGCCCCATCCAGTCCTATGCCACCCGGGGATCCAGGTGCGAGATGGTCGACGTTTTGCTCGCTCACGCCGTTTCGGCCGCGACACACAAGAACTACCCAAAAACCGACCAAAACAGCCCAACAAGGGGCCAAAACTGGCCATTTTTGGCTAAGCAAGCGAGCGACGAGCGGCGGACAACGATGAAAGCGAGAGGCAGCACCGTCCCTGATATACGAATGCACCATCCAGCCTTGTGCCACCCGAGGGGTTCCAGGGTGCTGAGAGGGCTAACGTTTTACACCGCTCACGTCGTTCGCCGCGGGACGCAAGACTTGCCCAAAAATGGCCAAAACGGCCCAAAAACGGGCCAAAACTGGCCATTTTGGGCAGAGCGAGCGAGCGGCAAGTGGCGGTCAGCGAGCGAAGTGAGAGGCAGCACCGTCCCTACTATACGAATGACCCATCCAGCCCCGTGTCACCCGGGGGGTTCCAGGGTGCTGAGATGGCTGACGTTTTGCTCCGCTCACGTCGTTTACCATGGTACACAAGAATGACCCAAAAACTTACAAAAATAGCCCAAAAACGGGCCAAAACTGGCCATTTTTGGCTGAGCGAGCGAGCGACGGACAGTGAGCGAAGTGAGAGGAAGCACCATCCCTGCTATACGAATGCCCCATCTAGCCCTATGCCACCCGGGGGGTTCCAGGGTGCTGAGATGGCTGACGTTTCGCTCCGCTCACGTCGTTCGCCACTGCACACAAGAACGGCCCAAAAACAAGGCAAAACAACCCAAAAACTGGCCAAAACTGGCCATTTTTGGGTGAGCGAGCGAGCGGCGAGCGGAGGACAGTGAGCGAAGCGAGAGGTGGCACCGTCCCTGCTGTACGAATGCACCATCCAGTCCTTTGCCACCCGGGGGGTTCCAGGGTGCAGAGATGGCTAACGTTTTACTCTGCTCACGTCGTTCGCCGCGGCACACAAGATCTACCCAAAAACTGACCAAAACAACCTAAAAACGAGCCAAAATTGGCCATTTTTGGCTAAGCGAGCGAAGCGAGAGGCAGCACCGTCCCTACTATACGAATGTCCCATCCAGCCCTGTGCCACCCGGGGGGTTCTAGGGTGCTGAGATGGCTGATGTTTTGCTCCCCTCACATCGTTCGACGCGGCAGGCAAGAACTGAATAAAAACAGGCCAAAACGACCCAAAAACGAGCCAAAACTAGCCATTTTTGGCTGAGCGAGTGAGCGGCGAGCGGCGAGCGGCGGACAGCGAGCGAAGCGAGAGGCAGCACCATCCCTGCTATACGATTGCCCTATCCAGCCCTATGCCACCTGGGGGGTTCCAGGGTACTGAGATGGCTGAAGTTTTGCTCCGCTCATGTCGTTCGTCGCGGCACGCAAGATCGGCCCAAATTCTGGCGAAAACAGCCAAAAACGGGCCAAAACTGGCCCTTTTTTGCTGAGCAAGGGCGGACAGCGAGCGAAGCGATAGGCAGCACCGTCCCTACTATACCAATGCCTCATCCAACCTTGTGCCACCTAGGGCGTTCCAAGGTCCTGAGATGGCTGACGTTTTGCTCCACTCACGTCGTTCGCCGCGACATGCAAGAACTGCCCAAACACTAGTCAAAACGGCCCAAAAACGGGCCAAAACTGGCCAATTTTGGCTGAGCGAGCGAGCGAGCGACGAGCGGCGGACAGCAAGTGAAGCGAGAGGCAGCACCGTCCCTGCTATACGAATGCCCCATCCAGCCCTGTGCCAACTGGGGGGTTCCAGGGTACTGAGATGGCTGACGTTTTGCTCCGCTCACGTCGTTCACCGCGGCACACAAGAACGACCCAAATACTGGCCAAAACAGCCCAAAAACAAGCCAAAACTGGCCATTTTTGGCTGAGCGAGCGAGCGACGGACAGCGAGAGAAGCGAGAGGCAGCACCGTCCCTACTATACGAATGCCCCATCCAGCCCTGTGCCACCTGGGGGTTTCCAGGGTGCCATGATGGCTGACATTTTGTTCCGCTCACGTCAATCGCCGCGGCACGCAATAATTGCCCAAAAACTAGCCATTTTTGGCTGAGCCTGCCAGCGTTGAGCGGCGGACAGCGAGCGAAGTGAGTGTTGAATCTCGTATTTTGATGATGAAACTACTTGATATATGTTTATGATTTAATCTACGTTTTGAGTGACGCAGGATGCTTCGATCAGGATGAGACATTTAAAGCAGGAAAATCATGTTGTGCCGAAGGAACATGTTAGAAGATTGGACGTCGGGCCGGTGGATCGGTCGATGTATCGACAGAAGGCTTCGGGCCGTGGACTCGGGCATAGGGCCAAGAAGAGCGGGTATTGTGCCAAGGATATCGGAGTTGCAGAGTCAACTGGCCGATTGGGCAATAGGCTGCAGGAGAGGACGATGCGCCGAAGAATTGGACGAAGCGTCGAGGGACCGATGATATGCCGGACAACTTGGTTAAATTGCTTAGGATTAATTGTCTCGATCGAAGTTTTGTTTTAATTGTGCAGGATTAACTATGATAACGATGAAGACATTGCTAGTCATAGGTGCCCAGCAAGCCAATAACGTGAGTGATGGCACGTGTGACTTGATACAGAATCTTTTTGCTTATTAGATTTTGGCGTATATCACTTTATAACTATTGCATAAATGCATATATATATTGTGATGTCCTTGGATTTGTGCAATGGGAATCGGATCGTGATGAGATCATGATAATGAGATCGATTCACCTTTAAACACATATCCTAAATAATCCCGGTCATAGGTTACTCGAGAGGGACATCGTGATAACCGGATAGACTGGTGTCTGTATACCCGTCCATATGATGGATGCAGCTGGTCTCATAGCTGCTCGTGTAGGGACACTAGGGATACAAGATGGTGCTCATTGGAGAATGAGTTCATCGATTGATCCGCTTACGGAATCTTTGGATGGTTGATGATGCCTTATTGTCGGACGCGGTGATTCCGTAGTCCTAGTGGTGTATCTGGTCCTTAGACTTGAGACACCAAGGATGTCCTGTATGAGTGCTCCATTCTTTGATACCGGACTTATAGGTTTGGCTGTCCCGCATCTAGTACAATTTGGTCATTGGGAGTGGTAGTCGACCCCACGAGGGCTATTGAGTGTCGATAGAGGGTCATCCACTCTCGGTGTCATGAGAGGAATATCTCATGTGTTCTTGCTCGGACAAATCCCCGCCGGGGTCATTCGGGTTGAGAGAGAAAGAGTTCTCGGGATAATCCGATTAGAGCGAGACTCTAGTAGAAACCGTATGGGTCCGACAACACCATGCTCGATATACGGTCTCTCGGGATATTAGATGGATGAGGGATTATAGGTACATGGTGGCGAGGACAAACAGGTCCAATGGATTGGATTCCCTCAGATCGCCCTGGGGACTACGGCGTAGTGGCCTAGCACGTCCCAGAAGTCGATGAGTCGAGTGAATTATTACAGAGATAATAATTCACCGAAGTTAGAAGGAGTTCCATTGGTATGACTCACGGCTAGCTCGATATTGGGCCTAGAGGGTCACACACATATGGTAGGCATTGCGATGAGTAGAGGTTCGGATATGAGATATCCGATGGAGCCCTTGTCTTATTGGATGCAGATCCAATACCCACTAGGGAAGGACCCATTAGGGTTTGACACGGGATCTCTATAAATAGGAGGGATTCACAGCCTCATAGGCTAGAGTCTTTGCTTGCCTTTCCTATTCCCCTCTCCCTCTCCACCTTAGAGGCCTAGAGTTTTGAGGAGGGTCGTCGCAACCCTACTGTGTGGATCACCGCTAGAGAGGAGGACGCTTGACCTCCTTCACCCTCTCTAAAGGATCTGCAAGGAAACAGGGATATACGATCTCCCTAGGTAACACAATCTCTATACGCAGTTTTGTGTTTTTATGGATTTTTTCAGCACCAATCTTCGCACGACGACGACGAACATTTTTTTGGGAATCGGGGATTTTGTTTTCTTGTTCTTCCGTTCGATATGATGTCGCCCCGTTGATTTCCCAACAGTGGTATCGAGCCAGGTTGTTCGTGCAAATGATTGGTTTTGAACTGCGTGTGTTGTGTTTAGGAAGAATTTTGACGTCAAAATCGTTGGCGCAAAAAGCCGAGAAAGGGCAGCAACAGTTGCTGCCCTCGATCTACGGCGCAGCAGCGCAGTCGGCGGCAGCGCAGGGGCTGCGTCTGCAGCAGCCGGCCGGCGGCCTGTTTGCAGCAGGTTTGCTGCCGGCGGGCTAGCAACCCACGGGCAGAGGCGCCGCTGGCAGCGGGCCTGCCGCCGAAGGAAGCGCCTGCCGCCCGCCAGGGCAGCGACGCCCACCGCCGCTGCTCCCTCGGCTAAACCCCCCCACAGGGGGCGGCTGCCTGGCGGGACAGCACCGCCCGGGGCGGCGGCGCCCGGTAGGGCTTAACCTGCAGGGGCAGCACTGCCTGCGGCGTTGCCCGCCCGGCAGAACTGCCGTCGAGAGGCGACGACGCCAGGGCGCCCACCTGCAGCGGTAGCGCCGCCATAGAGATGTCACCGGTGACCTGAGGACATGGTATGCTTGGTCGAGTCCCTCGAGGGTATATCATCAAATCAGACTCATCTTGTAACGAAGGTGTTGACTTAACCGAGCATCATGGTTGGTCGAGTCCCTCGAGGCCATGGTGATTCGGAGGCCGAATGGGGACGGGAATCACAAGGAGTTGTGATCGGCAAGAGTTGCCTACCTTTTTAGGCTTAGTGTGATTGGTCGAGTCCCTCGAGGTTACACTAAGACGCCGATTGATCCCCGATCCCCACTAGAAGTCTGGCTGGAGACTTCCGTTTTCACGCGTCTTTGAGGGTGTCGCGTGACTCGTTAGTAAAATAGTGGGAGCATATTAAGATAGAAGTCCATATCTTGATAGTTTATTTCTTGCAAAATCTGCATGTTATTCATTTTCGCTACATCTTTATTTTCAGAAAATGTCACTTTCAAATCCCATACGTGGCATACTTGATGTCAACCGTCTTCTTGGTCCAAATTATAATGGATTGGCTCAGTAACTTGAGAATTGTTCTCCAAGCGGAGAAAATCGTGGTACGCCCTGATACAGTGATGCCTACGCCTCAAGAAGGGGCAAGCGAGGATGAGATCGCTGCCACTTGAAGCACATTGATGACTCCACTCTTGCACAGTGCTATATGTTGGGCTCTATGACTCCGAGTTACTGAGACAACATGAAAAGATGGATGTCAGATCCATTCTCCTACATGTCCGCAAATTGTTTGAGGAATAGGGAAGGACTTAACGATATGAGATATCCAAGAGCCTTTTCCGCGCTAGGATGACTGATGGGACACCGGTTCAGAACCATGTCCTAAAGATGATTGAGTGGATAGAGAAACTCACAGGTCTAGGAATGGTCCTAGAGGATAACTTGTGTGTGGACATTGTGCTTCAATCCCTACCAGATTCCTTTTCACAGTTCATAATGAATTTTAATATGAACAAGCTTGAGGTGACTCTCCCAGAGCTCCTCAATATGTTGAGGGAGGTAGAGAGTACTATTAAGAAAGAGAAGCCAGTTCTCTACACTAGTGAGACCAGAAAGAAAAGGAAAGCAGAAAGGTCCCTTAAGAAGGGAAAGGGCAAGGGCAAACAAGGTAAAGCAAAGGTTGCTAAGAAAGACCCAGCAAAGGACAAAGGCCAGTGCTTCCACTGTGGTAAAGATGGGCATTGGAAGAGAAACTGCAAAGAGTACCTTGCAGAAAGGGCGAAACAAAAGCTTGATGAAGCTTTAGGTACATTCATGATCAGTCTCCATTTGTCAGACTCTTATGATAACACATTGGTATTGGATACCGGTAGTGCTTATCATATATACAATTCGTTGTAGGTTCTGGCAAGGCCTAGGAGACTACAGAGAGGCGAGATGGACCTCAAGATGGGTAATGGAGCAAAAGTTGCTGTATTAGCTGTTGGCGAGGTCGCCCTACATCTGCCTAGTGGAGCTTTTATTGCATTAGATGCATGTTATTTTGTTCATTCTATTATCAAAAACATTATCTCCATTTCAGGTTTAACAGTTAGTGGATATAAATTTGTTTTTGAGAACAATGGTTGTTCGATATTATTAGATGATAAGATCATCACGAAAGGAACATTGCATAATGGTTTATTTATGTTAGACATCACTCCACATATCATGAATGTAAATGTGTCCAAAAGGAAACGAGATGAGTTGAACAGTGCATACCTGTGGCATTGTAGGCTAGGTCACATCCATGAAAGAAGGATTCAAAAGTTGCTAAATGATGGATATCTAGATCCATTCGACTATGTGTCATATGCGACTTGTGAGCCTTGCATTCGTGGAAAACTGACCAAATCTCCATTTAGTAAATGCATATATATATTGTGATGTCCTTGGATTTGTGCAATGGGAATCGGATCGTGATGAGATCACGATAATGAGATCGATTCACCTTTAAACACATATGCTAAATAATCCCGGTCATAAGTTACTCGAGAGGGACATCGTGATAACCGGATAGACCGGGTGTCTTTGATACCCGTCCATATGATGGATGCAGCTGGTCTCATAGCTGCTCGTGTAGGGACACTAGGGATACAAGATCAGGTGCTCATTGGAGAATGAGTTTTATTGATTGATCCGCTACGGAATGCTGGATGGTTGATGATGCCTTATTGTCGGACAGCGATTCCAGAGTCCTAGTGGTGTATCTGGTCCTTAGACTTGAGACACCAAGGATGTCCTGTATGAGTGCTCCATTCTTTGATACCGGACTTATAGGTTTGGCTGTCCCGCATCTAGTACAACTGGTCATTAGGAGTGGTAGTCGACTTTATACGAGGGCTATTGAGTGTCGATAGAGGATCATCCACTCTCGGTGTCATGAGAGGAATATCTCATGTGTTCTTGCTCGCACAAATCCCTAGCCGTAAGGGTCATTCGGGTTGAGAGAGAAAGAGTTCTCCGGGGAGAATCCGATTAGAGCGAGACTCGAGTAGAAACCGTATGGGTTCGACAACACCATGCTCGATATACGGTCTCCGGGATATTAGATGGATGAGGGATTATAGGTACATGGTAAGCGAGGACGACAGGTCCAATGGATTGGATTCCCCAGTATCGCCCTGGGGGGTCTATGGCGTGAGTGGCCTAGTACGCGTCCGTGTCGATGAGTCGAGTGAATTATTACAGAGATAATAATTCACCGAAGTTAGAAGGAGTTCGACAGGTATGACTCACGGCCAGCTCGATATTGGGCCTAGAGGGTCACACATATATGGTAGGCATTGCGATGAGTAGAGGTTCTGGATATGAGATATCCCGGGACGGAGCCCTTGTCTTATTGGATGCAGATCCAATACCCACTAGGGAAGGACCCATTAGGGTTTGACACGGGATCTCTATAAATAGGAGGGATTCACAGCCTCATAGGCTAGAGTCTTTGCTTGCCTTTCCTATTCTCCTCTCCCTCTCCACCTCAGAGGCATGGAGTTTTGAGGAGGGTCGTCGCAACCCTGCTGTGTGGATCACCGCTAGAGAGGAGGACGCTTGACCTCCTTCACCCTCTCCTAAGGATCTGCAAGGAAACAGGGATATACGATCTCCCTAGGTAACACAATCTCTATACGCAGTTTTGTGTTTTGCGGATTTTTGCGCACCAATCTTCGCACGACGACGAACATCTTTTTGGGAATCGGGGATTTTTGTTTTCTTGTTCTTCCGCTGTGCATATGATGTCGCCCCCGTTGATTTCCCAATAGTCATAAAGCGAAACAAAGTGTCGGATTCAAGCGCGAAGGATTTGTTGCGAGTTCGAGAGTTCGACGGAAGTCCGAAGGTTCGTCGGGAATGCTACCAAAGCTCGCCGAGAAAGATCGGAGCTTGCCGAAGAAGCTCATTGGAACTCGCTAAGATCAAATCGTGAAGTCTAGGTGCTTGCCGGGAGTCCGCAGAATGGTTTCCGAGAGTTCATCGGAAGACCGCCGGAAGTTTGCCGGAAGCTCGCTGACCGAACCACTCTAAATCTCTGGTTTGCTTTTATTTCGAGTACCTTATCATTACTGCAAACCTCCTACATAACTACTGCTCTCTGCGCCTTTACGAATAAGTTCTAAGTGCTAACCTTTTCGAATCTGCATTCAGACGTAAATCTATGTTTTTCATACGATCAGCTTACGTTTGTGTTTTGATCCTGCAAAACTGTCTTCTGTGCTTTTATGAACTAGTTTCTAAGTTTAGATCCCTTTGAAACTGCTTTAGACGCAAACTGCGTTTAGACGTAAAACTGCGTTTAAACGTAAACTGCGCAAACTGTGTTTAAACATAAAACTGTGTTTTAGACGTAAACTTCTTTTAAACGTTTAGACGTAAAACTGCATTTAGACGCAAACTGCGTAAAACTGCGTTTAGACGTAAACTGAGTTTAGACGCAAAACTGTGTTTAGACGCAAACTGCGCAAACTGTGTTTAGACATAAAACTATCTTTTAGACGTAAACTACTTTTAGACGCAAACTGCGTTTTGACGTAAAACTGCGTTTAGACGTAAATTGAGTTTAGACGCAAAACTGCGTTTAGACGTAAAACTGTGTTTAGACGCAAAACTGCGTTTAGACGCAAACTATATTTAGACGCAAACTCAGTTTAGACGTAAATTGTGCTTAGACGTAAACTGTGCTTAATCTTAAGTAATCTTAGAATCGGCTTTTACATCGAAATCGTTTTTATCGGACAAACGCATCTTTCGTTTTTAAATCGCTGAAAGATTTTCGCTGCACTAATTCCCCCCCCCCCCCCCCTTAGTGCTCTCGATCCTAACAATTGGTATCAGAGTGGGGTATTTCTCATTTCGTATTTACACCCGAGAGAAATTGCTCTTCAAGAGGGCTTTTCGGTCTTTCGTCCACCGTTCTTTAACGGATTGGACTACACTTATTGGAAAACTCGAATGAGAGTTTTCTTGATTTTCTAAATCTGGATTTATGGAATATCATTGAAAATGGTTTTCAACTTCCTCTAAACCCGATGAACTAATGGTCGGATTTAGAGAAGAAGTATTTTTCTTTAAAACAAAAAGCTATGAATGCCTTATTTTGCGCTTTGGACAAAAAATGAGTTCAACCGGTTTCTTTTGTGCGAAACGGCTTTCGATATTTAGTGCACTCTTGAAATCACGCACGAGGGAACTAGTAGAGTCAAAGACTCGAAAGTTAATATTTTACTGCATGATTTCGAGCTTTTTTCATATGAAACCAAGTTTAAACCGTTGTTGACATGTACACCGTTTTACGGATGTCGCCAATGGTTTAAAATCACTTGGTAAAAGCTTTTCGGATTTTGAACTCGTTAAGAAAGTTTTGCGCTCACTTTCTAAAAACTGGGGATTCAAAAGTAACTGCTATTCAAGAATCAAAAAAACTTGAACCAATTTCCACTTGAAGAACTAATTGGTTCATTGATGACATATGAAATGTTGCACAATGCACATGATGAACATGTTGAATACAATCACCTTCCAAAGAACAGGAAGGATTTGGAACTCTGGACAAATGAATGCCACTTGAGCGATGACTCAAGTGATGAGGACAATGATGAACAAAACAACCTTCCAAAGAACAGGAAGGATTTGGGACATAGAACATTTGAAGACCACTCGAGCATAAGCTCAAGTGATGGTGAACTTAAACTACAAATGAAACGAAAATTAAAAAAAGCAAAAAGAATGGAACTAATTGCTTTGAACGCAAGAAGAAGAAAAAAAAATGGGATGAATCGAGCTCCTCAGAAGACGAGGAGAAAATCAACAAAGGGCAGGTGGCAAACTACGCCTTTATTTTTTCGACGCTGAGGTAATCAAAATGCCTTTAATTTACTTTGAAATTACATGATGCTTTTCATAAAGCTTTTTTTTTTTTTTTTTTAATTTTCTTGAAAATTGCATGTTTAATAATCATTATAATGAAAATACAAACAATTAGGAATCATGCTTATCATTCTAGTAATTTTGAAAATAATCATGAAAATTGCATGTTTATGATAAACAAAATGATTTTGATTAAAAAATACCTTATGAAATCATGCTATATGTGGTTGAGAAGTAATAATGTGTATCATGTTAATTTCCATTGTTATTTCTCGATGAAATCATGAATCTATTTATAAATTTTGTGAGCCATAAAAATGATTTTGATAATTTAAAATTGAAATAAGTTTTATCAAAATCATGATCTTGATTTATCAAATTGAATGAATTGAAAATGAATAATGAATTTTCTCTTGAATGATTGTGACTTGTATTCCTTGTATTCATGATATGATTTTTATGCAATTCTTTGTACTCATGAAATATTTATCTCATCACCCAATTATTCCTTTTCAATACTCCTCAAGTGATGATATGAATGCATGAGATATTCATGAATTTATTTTGATGTATGCAAATGAGAAGTTTCGATCATGCATGGTAGGATGCAATGTGACAAATTAATATCATGATGATTTAAAATATTTATGATTTGGAATGATGCATATGTTTTTTTTTATGTGTATCATGAACGCTTTAAATGATAAATGTTTGGAATCATGATTAAAATGAAGTGATAAATACTGATTCAATGTTCGGTATCATGAATACTTCATTATCATACATTAAAATAGTGATAAATATTTTAAAAATAAATGATTGTATCATGTTAGATGATTTTATATATTGTGCATGATAAGCTATAAGTGGTGATTGAAACAATGATTGAAATAATATGAATGATGATTTGGAATCATGCATATAATAATGAGTTTATTTGTTTTGAAAATGTGCATGTTTTAATTTGAAAATATAATGTTGCACAAATAAGATTGATACTAACCTTTGTCATGATTTAAAAATTGATGTAAAGGGTTTTTCCCTTCTTTTTGACAATGACAAAAGGGGAGATAGCTAGCTTGCACAATTCAAGAAGAAAGCAAAAATTGCACTTCTCAAAAGAGAAGAAATTGCTATCTTGAACATCACTAAGAAGTGCTATCTTGCATATCTCAAGACACACAAATGCAATCATGCAAAATTTGTAATTTTGCACATCATTAAAATTTATGATGCTTTGGTGATTATGCATGTTCTAAAATGTTATAAAATTCACTAGCTTGCATGATATAGAACTTAGCTATATTGAACATCACCAAGGAATGCTATCTTGCCTATCTCAAGAAGCAAAAAGTTAACTTGCACATCTAGCAAAACTTAAATTTCAAGAAGCAAGAGTTGCTTTCTTGAACATCTCAAAATTGCTAGCTTGCGGGCCTTAAAATTTAGAAATTTTTTTGCTAGCTTGTATATGGTAAACTTGCTATCATACTACCATGATGATGAGCATGTCTTATCTTTATGATTGTATTTGAAAAACTATGGCAAAAATACGTCCTAATGATTGAACGTGTTAAAATTATTTTTCGAACCTTCTTGATTGAATGATTGAATCACTTGATTGGCATAATGATTTTACACAATTACATGTTGAAAATTATGTGCTTGAATACAAAACTTCCATGGTAACAAGTATGCTTTACCTTCATGATTGTAATTGAATATCTATAGCAAAACCTTGTCTGAATGGAAGAAAGAGTCAAATTTCATTTAAGGATTCTCTTGAATCTAACATATCAAGTTCATCCTCTTCCGAATTTAACAAGCATATGTCATATCAAGTTTAATTCACATCATTGATTTTTGACATATGGAATCATCTAGCAAATGCACTTATCATGTGAAAAATATTTTTTCGAAAAACATATTTGATGATTCCCTCTTACCAAAAGGAAGATATTTTTTACATACAAGGATTTGACTCACTTACATATCTTAATCCTTGCAAAAATGAAGTGTGCTTTAATATCTTATCGATTTGAACTTCACATATGGCTTTCCTCCTTCATGTAAAAAAGATAACAAATAAAAAGGAAGAAGCAATAAAAGCTATCTCCATGTCATGTTTTCCTCGAGATGTTTGCATTCTTGGTATCCTATCACTCATTGTTGGAAAATGACATGAACCAACTTATGGCATCGCGACTTATATTTAAAATTTGTTTATATCGTTCTCCTTGTTGTTGATGACAAAGGGGGAGAAATATATGAATTGATATGTTTGCTATCACTAATGGTTGCTATCACTGATGCTGATATGTTTGCTATCACTAATGATGATATGGTTGCTATTACTGATGTTGATATGCTTGCTATCACTAATGATGATATGGTTGCTATTACTGTTGTTGATATGTTGGCTATCACTGATGTTGATATTGTTAGGATCGAGAGCACTAAGAGGGGGGGTGAATTAGTGCAGCGGAAAACTTTCAGCGATTTAAAAACAAAAAGCGCGTTTCGTCCGATAAAAACGATTTTCGATGTAAATGCCGATTCACAGTTTGTAGTTTCGCAGTTTTTGCGTCTAAATGCAGTTTTGCGTCTAAATGTAGATTGCGTCTAAAGTTTAGTTTGCATTTAAGTTTAGTTTTGCGTCTAAGCGCCAGATTGCGTCTAAACACAGTTTGCGTCTAAACATAGTTTGCGTCTAAACACAGTTTGCGTCTAAGCGCAGTTTGCGTCTAAACACAGTTTGCGTTTGAGCGCAGTTTGCGTCTAAGCGCAGTTTGCGTTTGAGCGCAGTTTGTGTCTAAACGCAGTTTTACGTCTAAGTGCAGTTTTACGTCTAAGTGTAGTTTTACGTCTAAACGCAGTTTTGCGTCTAAATGCAGTTTTACGTCTAAACGCAGTTTTACGTCTAAACGCAGTTTTGCGTCTAAACGTAGTTTTACGTCCAAACGTAATTTTACGTCTAAATGCAGTTTTGAACTTTGAAAAGCGTTTTATGAATACGCAGAAAGCAATTTGCAGTTATAAATGGAATCAAAACGTAAGCATAAACTGTAGTGTAAAGATCATACGAAAACACCGATTTACGTCTGAATGCAGATTCGGAAAGATCAGAACTTAGAGACTCGTTTGTAAACACGCAGAGGGCAGTAGCAATGTAGGAGGTTTGCAGTAATGATAAAGTGCTCAAAGTAAAAGCAAACCAGAGATTTAGAGTGGTTCGGTCAGTCTTGACCTACTCCACTTTTGGCTTCCTCCTCCGACGAGGTCACCGACGTCAACTAGCTGCCTTCCTTCAATGGGCGAAGGCTAACTGCCCTTTTACAGTTTCTTTCCTTTTGACGGGCTCAGGAGACAACCCTTACAGATCTTTTCTCTCCTCTCTTTACAACTCAAGAATTGAAGAACAGAAAGAGGAGAACTTTTGGACTTTACACAAATTTGAGCTCTTAGAATCACTGAAAAGATCAAGAATTCGGTGTGGATCTGTATCTTTTCAGTGCTGAATGGGTGAGGTATTTATAGGCCCCAATCCAGTTCAAATTTGGAGCTCAAAACGATCAAATCCCAGAATTCCGGGATCAAAGGTTTGCACCTCTTGATGGAGAGGTTGCACCTACCGGCAGAGTTTCGAGATCCGAGCCCAAGCGGTTGCATCTCTCTCTGTCGAGGCGGTTGCATCGCTTGAGTCCGCTCGAGATCGAGCCTAAGCGGTGCCACCGCCAGCTCGCGCGGTGCTACCTCTCTGTCGGGGAGGTTGCACCGCCCGATCTAGCTCAAGATCGAGCTCGGGCGGTTGCACCTCTCGGCTGGGGCGGTTGCACCGCCCAGATCTCGCTGGGGACACACCTCGGCGGTTGCACCTCCTGGCCTAGGCGGTTGCACCGCTTCGGTGCAATCGTGGTCCCAATGGTTAGCTCCATTCGCCTAATTTCAATCTTTTCAGGGGGCCCAATTGCCCCAAGATTAAGCTAATGGGATCACCTCCCATTTTCAAGCTTAATCAACATGCTAACTCACGATTAAATCTAAGACAACTTCTGCAGCTTTGCTCGATGCGTCAATCGCTTTTTCCCGCGTTTCCGCCGAACTTCCGTCGATCATCCGATGAACCCTCAGTGATTCTTTTCTGCGGACATCCGCAAACTCCTGGACTTTGCGACGATCCACTTGGCGAGTTCCGACGAAGAAGCTTTTGCAAAGCTTCGGACTTCTCGGATCTGTTCTCGCAGAGAACCTCCGACGACTGTCCGAACTTCCGTCGAACTCTCGAACTCCCAACGTGATCATGATCTTGACTCCAGCGCAACTCCTGCTTCTTGTCTAACTTTCATCGTAGTTAATCCTGCACACTTATCTCAACACATAGATTAGACAACAAATGACAATTGACTTCATCATCAAAATCCGAGATTCAACAATCTCCCCCTTTTTGATGATGACAATCAATTGATAATGGAGTTATCCTTAACTCCCCCTATCTATATGCCATAGTTGAGATAAGTCAACCTTGAATTCAAGACCTAAGAATTCAAGTGACGTATTGATAAGTTAGATCAGTTAAACTTATCAATACTCCCATCATGATACCCGTCATGATGTATCTCTTCAAGAATGATGTCAAGGCTTGACATACATCATCAAGTTTGTATGATTGTGTTTGTAACTAATCATCATGTAATCATATAAAGCTGCGAAGGACTATTACATGATGCACACTTTTGAGATTTTCTAGCAAGTTTGCATTATTTCACAAGATAGGATATCAACTCAAGACATAATGCAAACTATAGCACATGTTCATATATCTCTTGGTGATGCAAGGATGAAATAACTGTAACATTTTTTATAGCATCACTCAAGTATTTGCAACATGATTATGGCAGTGTTTATCAATTCATATGTTTCTCCCCCTTTGTCATCAACAAAAAGCATGATAGCATTATTAAAAAGCATGGTAGATGTGATTCCAGCAGGTTATCACGCACATAAAGGAAGGCATGACACATATAGTACTTTGAATATCTCTTTTCCTTGTTATTGTTCGTTGCTTGAAGGAGGAAAGTCATTTTTCAAAAGTTTTCATAAGAGTGTGCACGAAAATCCCATTTTTAGCATTCAAACTGAAAAATGAACTTCTCACATGCATTCGGTTATAAGTAAGCTACTGATTTTAAAAACATTTGTCACATAATTTCCAACATGTTATTTGATCAAGTGATGTCAAGGCATGCAATAGTAATAATAACGTCCGAAAAATAATTTTAACTAGATTAAGTATTCGGACACATCAACATTCCTAATTCTCTTCTTATGAAATCAAATTGTTCTTCACTTAGGGGTTTTGTAAAGATATCAGCTAGTTGATGTTTCGTATCAATGAATTGTATGATTACATCATGATTCGTAACATGATCTCGTATAAAGTGATGTCTGATGTCAATATATTTTGTTCTTGAGTGTTGTATAGGGTTTTTTGTTAGGCATATTGCACTTGTGTTATCACATTTAATGAGAATATTTTTAAGATGAACTTTATAATCTTCTAAGGTATTTTTCATCCAAACAACTTGTGCACAGCATGCACTTGCTGCAATATATTCAGCTTCGGTTATTGATAGTGCAACCGAGTTTTGTTTCTTGGATGACCAGGAAACAAGGGCATGTCCTAAGAATTGACATGTTCCTGATGTGCTTTTTCTATCTAATCTACAGCCAGCGAAGTCCGCATCGGCATAAGCAGTTAACTCAAGTTCCTCTGATTTTGGGTACCATAATTCTAGATTTATGGTACCATTAAGATATCTGAGTATTCTTTTAACTGCTTTGAGATGAGATATTTTAGGGTTTGATTGAAATCTAGCATAAAGTCCTACACTAAACATTATGTCTGGTCTAGTTGCAGTGAGGTAAAGTAAACTTCCTATCATACCCCTATAGGTTTTTTGATCGAAGCTTTCTCCATTTTCATCAATTTCTAACTTAGTGGAGGTGCTCATAGGAGTGTTAATAGCTTTTGAGTTATTCATATTGAACTTCTTTAGCAAACTCATAGCATATTTGGTTTGACTAATAAAAATGTCATTGCTTAGTTGTTTGATTTGTAGACCTAAGAAGAATGTTAACTCTCCCATTAGACTCATTTCGAATTCACGACTCATAGTTTTCGCAAAGGATTCACAAAGAGATTCATTCGTAGAACCAAAGATAATATCATCAACATAAATTTGAACAATGAGAAAATTATTTTCAAAGTTCTTGATGAATAATGTAGTATCAACCTTGCCTTTTATGAAATTATTTTCAATAAGAAAAGAACTAAGTCTCTCATACCAATCCCTTGGAGCTTGTTTTAAACCATAGAGCGCTTTAGTTAATCTAAACACATGATTAGGGATACTATTATTTTCAAATCCAGGAGGTTGTTCAACATAGACTTCTTCGGAAATAAAGCCATTAAGAAAAGCGCTTTTAACATCCATTTGAAACAACTTAAAATTATTACTGCTAGCGTAGGCAAGGAGCATCCTTATGGCTTCCAATCGAGCCACAGGAGAGAAGGTTTCTTTGTAATCGATACCTTCTTCTTGGTTGAAACCTTTGGCCACTAATCTAGCCTTGTTTCTAACCATGATACCATTTTCATTTTGCTTGTTTCTGAAGACCCATTTAGTACCAATAACTAAATGGTCATTTGGCCTAGGAACAAGCTTCCACACTTCATTTCTCTCAAATTGATTTAATTAATCTTGCATTGCGATAATCCATGAATCATCTTTCATGGCTTCATCAATGCATTTGGGTTCAATTTGGGAGAGAAAGGCGGCATTTGCACAAAAGGTTTTAAGAGAAGATCGTGTTTGAACCCCCTTTGATGCGTCTCCTAAGATTAGCTCCTTAGGATGAGCATCTACATACTTACAATCCTTGGGTAAGTAAATCTGAGAAGTGGATGCGTCCAAGTTGCTAGTTGGAGACGGGGTTTCGTTTAAATTCAAGGAATCAAAATTAACATCATCATCAAGATCATTTTTTGTGATTTCAGAAATCTCATTGAAAACAACATGAATGGATTCTTCAATAGTTAGAGTTCTTTTATTTCAGAAATCTAAACGCAGTTTTGCGTCTAAACGCAGTTTTACGTCTAAACGCAGTTTTATGTCTAAATGCAGTTTTTACGTCAAAGCGTAATTTTACGTCTAAACGCAGTTTTGCACTTTGAAAAGCGTTTTATGAATACGCAGAAAGCAATTTGCAGTTATAAATGGAATCAAAACGTAAGTGTGAACTGCAGTGTAAAGATTGTAACTAAAAACACCGATTTACGCCCCAATGCAGATTCGAAAGATCAGAACTTAGAGACTCGTTCAGTAAAAAGCAGAGGGCAGTAGCTATGTAGGAGGTTTGCAGTAATGATAAAGTGCTCAAAGTAAAAGCAAACCAGAGATTTAGAGTGGTTTGGTCGGTCTTGACCTACTCCACTTTTGGCTTCCTCCTCCGACGAGGTCACTGACGTCAACTAGCTGCCTTCCTTCAATGGGCGAAGGACAACTGCCCTTTTACAGTTTCACTCCTTTTGATGGGCTCAGGAGACAACCCTTACAGAACCTTTCTCTCCTCACTTTTACAATTCAGAAACTTAAAGAACAGAAGGAGGAGACTTAAAGGCTTTACAACAATTTTGAGCTCAAGAATCACAGAGAAGATCAAGATTTCGATGTAGGTCTCTTGCTCTATCTATGCTGAATGGGTGGGGTATTTATAGGCCCCAACCCAGTTCAAATTTGGAGCTCAAACGATCAAATCCCGAATTCGGGATTAGGCGGTTGCACCTCTTGATGGAGAGGTTGCACCGCCTTTGGCAGAGCTCGGAGATCGAGCCCAAAGGCGGTTGCACCTCTCTGTCGTGGGCGGTTGCACCGCTGAAGTCCGCTTCGAGATCGAGCCCCGGCGGTGCCACCTCCCGATTGAGGCGGTTGCTCCTCTCGCCTGAGCTCGAAGACCGAGCTCAGCGGTGCTACTCTCTGTCGGGGAGGTTGCACCGCCGAGCCTAGCTCAAGATCGAGCTCGGGCGGTTGCACCTCGGCCGGGGCGGTTGCACTGCCCGATCTCGCTGGGAGACACAGCCCGGGCGGTTGCACCTCCTCGGCCTAGGGCGGTTGCACCGCTTTGGTGCAATCGTGGTCCGAATGGTTAGCTCCATTCGCCCAATTTCAATCTTTTCAGGGGCCCAATTGCCCCAAGATTAAGCTAATGGGATCACCTCCCATTTTCAAGCTTAATCAACGTGCTAACCACGATTAAATCTAAGACAACTTCTGCAGCTTTGTCCGATCGTCAATCGCTTCTTCCCGCGAAGTTTCGGTGAACTTCCGTCGATCATCCGATGAACCCTCGGTGATTCTTCTGCGGACATCCGCAAACTCCTGGACTTTGCGACGATCCACTCGGGCGAAGTTCGACGAAGCCTTGGTAAGCTTCGGACTTCGGATCTGTTCTCGCAGAACCTCTGACGACCGTCCGAACTTCCGTCGAACTCTCGAACTCCCAACGTGATCATGATCTTGACTCCAGCGCAACTCCTGCTGCTTGTCTAACTTTCATCGTAGTTAATCCTGCACACTTATCTCAACACATAGATTAGACAACAAATGACAATTGACTTCATCATCAAAATCCGAGATTCAACAGATATGGTTGCTATCACTAATGCTATGATTAGGTCATACTTGCATCACCAAGAAATATATGATTGCTATCATTGCTATGATTAGGCCATACTTGCATCACCAAGTAATATATGATTGCTATCATTGCTATATGCCCTGTATCAAGATATCAAACAAAAATTTGCATTGCACGAGCTGATATCTTACCATGTGATGCAATGCTTGCTAAAATATTCGAAATGTGTACATCATGAAATGATATCAAAATCTTGCTTCACAACTTTACATGTCGATATCATGCCATATGATGAAATGCTACAATTGATAAACACTTGAAATAGTTGCGTTACGATATCAAAAGCTAACACTACAAAGGAAGCAAAAATTTGCTAGCTTGCAACTTGCATGTTTCAAGAAGCAAGAGTTGCCTTCTTGAATATCTCTAAACTGCTAGCTTGCAAGCTCTAAAATATTGTAACATTGCTAGCTTGCATGTGCTATCTTGTATGCCGTAAAACTTACATATCTAAAACTTGATAGCTTGAATGTTCTAAGCATGATGTAACATTTGCTAAATTTTCTGGCTTCAAAACTGCATGATGATAAAACTTGATATTATGATTTTCATGCAATAAGTTAAACCAATATCACAAACACTTGATTGTGGTACTTCTCCTTTTTGTTGATGACAAAGGGGGAGAAGTATGTTGATGACATGACATGTTATGCATAAGTTTATGCATAAGTTCATGTTGACGTGTTGCAAGTATTCATGATGAATATTGCAATGACTTTTATTCAGTTTGAATTCAAGGTTCTATCAATATGGCATATTGATAGGGGGAGTTTGTTTAAACTCCGGGGGTTAAGTTTAACTCCGTCATCAAGTGGTTGTCATCATCAAAAAGGGGGAGATTGTTGAATCTCGTATTTTGATGATGAAACTACTTGATATATGTTTATGATTTAATCTGTGTTTTGAGTGACGCAGGATGCTTCGATCAGGATGAGACAATTAAAGCAGGAAAATCAAGTTGTGCCGAAGGAACATGTCAGAAGATTGGACGTCGGGCCGGTGGATCGGTCGATGTATCGACAGAAGGCTTCGGGCCGTGGACTCGGGCATCGGGCCAAGAAGAGCGGGTATTGTGCCAAGGATATCGGAGTTGCAGAGTCAACTGGGCCGATTGGGCAATAGGCTGCAGGAGAGAGGACGATGCGCCAAGAATCGGACCTAAGCGTCGAGGGACCAATGATATGCTTGGGACAACTTGGTTAAATTGCTTAGGATTAATTGTCTCGATCGAAGTTTTGTTTAATTGTGCAGGATTAACTATGATAACAATGAAGACATAAAGCGAAACAAAGTGTCTGGAGTCAAGCCTTGAAGGATTTGTTGCGAGTTCCAGAGTTCATGGAAGTCCGAAGGTTCGTCGGGAATGCTACCAGAGCTTCGCCAGAAAGATCGAGCTTGTCAAGAAGCTCATTGGAAACTCGCTAAGATCAAATCGTGAAGTCTAGGAGCTTGCGGGGAGTCCCAGAATGGTTTTCGAGAGTTCATGGAAGACGCCTAGGAAGTTTTTAGGAAGCTTCGCCGAAGAAGTCTTGACTTATGGACTTGGTAATAGCTTAGAAAATGTCTTTAAATTCATAGTTAGCACGTTAATTAGGTTTAGGATTAGGTGTTAATCCTATAACCCAAGTAGGGGCCAATTAGGCTCAAGTTCGGACTGGTTTGGGCCAAGTTTGGAGTCAAACCAAGTGAGCTGAAATAGTAAAAGAGGTGGCACCACCAGGGTTAGAGGTAGCACCGCCCAAGCTATGTCTCCCAGCGAGACTGGGCGGTGCAACCGCCCAGCCAAGAGGTGCAACCGCCAGGGCTCGATCTCCGGCGAGACTGGGGCGGTGCAACCTCCTCTGTCGGGAGGTAGCACCGCCGAGCTCAAGTTTTGAGCTCGCCAAAGGTGCAACCTCTCCGGTCCAAGCGGTGCAACCACTGAGCTCGATCTTCGAAGCTCTGGCAGAGAGGTGCAACCGCCCCGACAGAGGTGGCACCGCCAGAGGCTCAGGCCGAAGCTGCCAAAGGTGCAACCTCTCTAGTCGAGAGGTGCAACCGCTTGATCCCGGAATTCCGGGATTTGATCGTTTTGAGCTCCAAATTTGAACTGGGTTGGGGCCTATAAATACCCCACCCATTCAGCACTAAAAGGAACAGCACATACACTCGAAATCTTGCTGTCTTTCTGTGTTTCTTATAGCTCAAAACTACTAGTTCTCCTCCTTCTATTCTTCAAGTTTGAATTGTAAAGAGAGGAGAGAAAACTTCTGTAAGGGTTATCTCCTGAGCCCATCAAAAGGAGTGAAACTGTAAAAGGGCAGTTCGCCTTCGCCCATTGAAGGAAGGCAGCTAGTTGACGTCGGTGACCTCGTCGGAGGAGGAAGCCAAAAGTGGAGTAGGTCAAGACTGACCGAACCACTCTAAATCTCTGGTTTGCTTTTATTTCGAGTACCTTATCATTACTGCAAACCTCCTACATAACTACTGCTCTCTGCACCTTTACGAATAAGTTCTAAGTGCTGACCTTTTCGAATATGCATTCAGACGTAAATCTGTGTTTTTCGTACGATCAGCTTACATTTGTGTTTTGATCCTGCAAAACTGTCTTCTGCGCTTTTATGAACTAGTTTCTAAGTTTAGATCCCTTTGAAACTGCTTTAGATGCAAACTGCGTTTAGATGTAAAACTGCGTTTAAACGTAAACTGCGCAAACTGTGTTTAAACATAAAACTGTATTTTAGACGTAAACTTCTTTTAAACGTTTAGACGTAAAACTGCGTTTAGGACAAACTAAAAAACTGCGTTTAGAGGTAAACTGAGTTTAGACACAAAACTGTGTTTAGATGCAAACTCATAAAACTGTGTTTAGATATAAAACTGTCTTTTTAGACGTAAACTACTTTTAGACGCGAAACTGCGTTTTCATAAAAACTGCGTTTAGACGTAAACTGAGTTTAGGCAAAACTGCGTTTAGACGTAAAACTGTGTTTAGACGCAAAACTGCGTTTAGACGCAAACTATATTTAGACGCAAACTCAGTTTAGACGTAAACTGTGCTTAGACGTAAACTGTGCTTAATCTTAAGTAATCTTAGAATCGGCTTTTACATCGAAATCGTTTTTATCGGACAAACGCAGCTTTCGTTTTTAAATCGCTGAAAGATTTCCGCTGCACTAATTCACCCCCCCCCCTCTTAGTGCTCTCGATCCTAACAGTGAGAAGTAGCACCGTCCCTGCTATACCATTGCCCATCCAGCCTTGTGCCACCCGGGGGGTTCTAGGGTGCTGAGATGGCTGACGTTTTGTTCCGCTCACGTCGTTCATGGCGGCACACAAGAACGGCCCAAAAACAGGCCAAAACAGCCCAAAAATGGGCCAAAACTGGCCATTTTTGGCTGAGCGAGCGAGCGACAAGCGGAGGACAGCGAGCGAAGCGAGAGGCAGCACCGTCCCTACTATACGAATGCCCCATCCAGCCCTGTGCCACCCGGGGAGTTCCAGGGTGCTGAGATGGCTGATGTTTTGCTCCGCTCACGTCGTTTGCCGCGGCACGCAAGAACTGCCCAAAAATGGCCAAAACGACACAAAAAAGGGCTAAAACTGGCCATTTTTGTCTGAGCGAGTGAGCGGAGAGCGGTGGACAGCGAGCGAAGCGAGAGGCAGCACCGTCCCTGCTATACGAATGCCCCATCCATCCCTGTGCCACCTGTGGGGTTCCAGGGTGCTGAGATGGCAGACATTTTGCTTCGCTCACTTCGTTCGCCACGGCACGTAAGAACTGCCCAAAAACAGGCCAAAACAGCCCAAAAACGGGTCATAACTGGCCATTTTTGGCTGAGCGAGCGATCGGCGAGTGGAGGAAGCTAGCGAAGCGAGAGGCAGCACCGTCCCTACTATACGAATGCACCATCCAGCCCTGTGCCACCCGGAGGGGTTCCAGAGTGCTGAGATGGTTGACGTTTTGCACCGCTCACGTCGTTCGCCACGACACGCAAGAACTGCCCAAAAACTGGCCAAAACGACCCAAAAACTGGCCAAAACTGGCCATTTTTGGCAGAGCGAGCGAGCGGCGAGCGACGGGCAGCGAGCGAAGCGAGAGGCAGCACCGTCCCTTCTATACGAATGCCCCATCTAGCCTCGTGCCACCCGGGGGGTTCCACGGTGCTGAGATGGCTGACGTTTTGCTCCGCTCACGTCGTTTACCGCGGCACTCAAGAACGGCCCAAAAACTTGCAAAAACAGCCCGAAAATGGGCCAAAACTGGCCATTATTGGCTGAGCGAGCGAGCGACGGACAGCGAGCGAAGCGAGAGGCAGCACCGTCCCTGCTATACGAATGCCCCATCTAGCCCTGTGCAACCCGGGGGGTTCCAAAGTGCTGAGATGGCTGACATTTAGCTCTGCTCACGTCGTTCACCACGACACACAAGAACGGCCCAAAAACAAGCCAAACCAGCCCAAAAACGGGCCAAAACTGGCCATTTTTGGCTGAGCGAGCAAGCGGCGAACGTAGGACATTGAGCGAAGCGAGAGGCAGCACCGTCCCTGCTATACGAATGCACCATCCAGCCCTGTGCCACCCGGGGGGTTCCAGGGTGCGGAGATGGCTGACGTTTTGCTCTGCTCAAGTCGTTCGCCGCGGCACACAAGAACTACCCAAAAACTGGCCAAAATAGTCCAAAAAAGGGCCAAAACTGGCCTTTTTTGGCTAATCGAGCGAGCGGCGAACAGCGAGTGAAGCGAGAGGCAGCACCGTCCCTACTATACGAATGCCCCATCCAGCCCTTTGCCACCCGGGGGTTCTAGGGTGCTGAGATGGTTGATGTTTAGCTCCGCTCACGTCGTTCGCCGCGGCACGCAAGAACTGCCCAAAAACAGGCCAAAACGGCCCAAAAAAGGGCCAAAACTGTTCATTTTTGGCTGACCGAGCAAGCGGCTAGCGGCGGACAGCGAGCGAAGCGAGAGGCAGCACCATCCCTGCTATACGAATGCCCTATCCAGCCCTGTGCCACCCGGGGGGTTCCAGGGTGCTGAGATGGCAGAAGTTTTTCTCCGCTCACGTCGTTCGCCACGGCACGCAAGATCGGCCCAAAATCTGGCCAAAACAGCCCAAAAACAGGACAAAACTGGCCTTTTTTGGTTGAGCGAGCGGCGGACAGCGAGCGAAGCGATAGGCAGCACCGTCCCTACTATATGAATGCCCCATCTAACCTTGTGCCACCCGGGGGGTTCCAAGGTGCTGAGATAGCTGACGTTTTGCTCCACTGATAGAACCCTTGCAGATTCTAAACTTGGGGTTGATCTCTTTAGGGGATCGGCCTCCTTGGAACTCTATAGGGGTTCCTCCCTCCAAGTTGCTGCTCAAATGCTGTAGAAAAGATTCATCTATTGCTTGTGAAAAGAGGAGGAATACATGGCTATTTATAGGGTTTCTAAACCCTAACTCCTAATAGGACTCCTACTCAAGACTCCTTCTAACCAACTCTTATTAGACTTCTAATCAAGACTCCTATTTCTTTACAACTCCTAATTTATCTCTAAGAAACAATCTCCTAACCCTAGCCGGCCTCTTCACCTCTTTAATAGGGGTCGGCTTAGGTAGGTTTTACATGAATGTCCCTCTCAATTAGGACTCTCCTAGCTAGGGTCCTAATAAACCCTCTTCAAATTAGCCTTGTCCTCGAGGCTGACGATTCATGAATTTTGGGAATTTGATCTTCTAGTCGTCATAGTTCTCCCAAGTGGCATCTTCTGTTGGTAGGTTCACCCACTGTATTAGCACTGTAGTAGTGGGTCGTCATCGTCGAGTCACGATCCGTCGATCAATAATGACACTTGGCTGGGTCTGGAGTTCTCCTTGGATAGTTATATTTGGTGGGTGGCTTTGGGCTGTCTCCAAGCACCTATTTACAAATTTTGTCTGGCCGTTGATTTGCGGGTGATATGCCGTACTCCTTTTCAATTTAGTAACCTGTATATAGAATAACTTTGGCCAAAATCTACTCGTGAAGATGCAAGTAGAATTTATCATAAGCACAACGCGTCCCTTATAGTGTAATTCTTTTGAGTCCCAATTGTAATGAGCCACGGAGCTTGGTGCTTCCTGCAATTTTTTTATAATCTTACTTGTCTCTGAATCTTCCTGCCATTCCATCTTAATATCCTTAAGGAAGTCACTGGTCGAAAGTGAAACGGCTGAAACTTCAGCTTGCTCGGGTAGCTGCGAAAGCGCATCTGCAAGAATATTCTCTTTCCCCTTTTGGTAAGTTATTTCATAATCAAATCCAAGAAGTTTTGTTACCCATTTTTGCTACTCAAGGGATGATATCTTTCGCTCCAAAAAGTACTTGAGGTTTTTATGGTCGATTTTAATTTGAAATCGTCGACCATTCAAGTAGGGTCTTCACCTCGTTGCTGCGTGCACAATGGCAAGCATCTCCTTATCATATATTGACTTATTTTGATAGGAGGGAGATAATGTCTTGCTAGTGTATGTGAGTGGTCGACCATCTTGCATGAGAACGGCTCCAATTCTGACTCCAGATGCGTCGGCCTCAATGATAAAGGGTCTATTGAATTCTGGTAGCGCAAGCACCGGCGTCGTTGTCATGGCTGCCTTAAGTTTGTCGAAGGCAGCAGAGGCTTTGTCCAACCATTGGAAAGCATCTTTTTTCAGTAAAGAAGTGAGTGGTGCACTGATCTTCCCATAGTCCTTAACAAATTTTTGGTAGTAGCCCGTTAGTCCAAGGAACCCCCGTAGTAATTTCACGTTTGTAGGTTTCGGCCAGCCTTGCATTGCCTCAATTTTTGCTGGGTCTACTGCCACTCCTTTTTTTGATATTATATGCCCAAGGCACTCTACTTTTTGCTGGAGAAAGCTACACTTTGGTTGCTTTACAAAAAGAGTATTCTCCCGAAGGATCGTCAGAACAATCCGTAAATGCTGAAAGTGAGTCTCAAGAGAAGGGTTGTAAATGAGAATATCATCGAAAAATACCAGAACAAATTTGCGAAGATAGCTCCGAAAAATATCGTTCATGAGACTCTGAAAGGTTGAAGGAGCATTAGTGAGTCCAAAAGGCATTACTAAGAATTCATAATGACCATTATATGTGCGAAATGCAGTTTTTGGAATGTCATCGACACATACCCGAATTTGGTGGTAACCGGATCAGAGGTCCAACTTCGTGAAGACTCAAGCTCCTTTTAATTCATCAAGAAGTTCATCCACCACTAGTATTGGGTACTTGTCCTTGACGGTGATGCCATTTAAAGCTCGGTAATCAATGCATATTCGCCATGTTCCATCCTTCTTGCGTACAAGTAGCACCGGTGAAGAGTAGAGGTTGCAACTTGGCCGAATAACTCCTGTTTTGAGCATCTCTTTTACAATCCTTTCTGTTTCATCCGTCTGGAGATGTAGATATTGATATGGCCGAGTATTTGCTGGAGGTTTGTCAGAAAGAATCGTTATATAATGATCATGTCGACGGGTAAGAGGTAGGTTGTAAGGTTCGTCAAATATATCTGAAAATTCAGCAAGCAAAGGAAGTAGGTTTGGATCTTCAAATTCTATTGGCTCTCCCTTAGTTTGCTGCTCAAGTTGTACCAAAAATCTGCAGCATGCTTTATGCAAAATCTTCTCCATTTGTTGTGTGCAAATCAACGTTACGTCGCCCCCATGTTTCTCGTTCAGTATCACCTGTTTCTCCTTACTGTAAAATTTCATAATTAGTTGCATAAAATTCTAAGAAATATCACCTAATGTTGTCAACCATTTAATTATGAGCATAGCCTCATGATCATCAAGCGGGAGAAGGCAGAAATCTGCAATTATCTCTTGGTTCTGTAGCAATAGTTTCTCTTGCGGGCGCCTACGATCATACTTCAAAATCCGTTCGTCGGTGACCTTAACGTCAAACCTACTGCAATTCTCAATAGGTAAAGCCATATGGACAGCAACCTTACTATTTAGAAAGTTAATAGTACTGCCCATGTCGATGAGAATAGTGATCGGTTGTTGTTTAAGAAGGCCTCCAACTTTCATCGTTTGCGGGTTTGAGTAGTCGGCTAGTGCATGTATCGTAACTTCGATCGATTGTGGCTCTTCTTCTGCATCTTCTTCTTCATGTTCAAGGCTCTCTTCTGAATGCTCAATGACTTCTTCTTCTATTGGTTCAATCATAAGAAGTCTCCCTTTACTACAGCGATGCTCACGGCTCCACGGCTCGTCACAATGCCAACTTATCCCCTTTGCATATCGCTCCCGAAGCTCTTCTACTGTTAACCTCTTTGGTGTAGGGACTTGGTCAACAGTAGGGGGGGCTGAGGGCTTCAATATTACTGGTTGAGGAGCAACCCTAGTCCTCCGAGCTTCATGGTTCAATTGCTCCTCTTGATGTCGTGCGAAAGAGATGGCTGCCATAAGCGTATATGGTTGTCGCGCTTTAACTTCTCCTTGGATCTCCAGCTTCAAGCCCTCAATGAAGGTCCTCAATAGCTGTTTTTGAGACCAATCATGAGTTTGATTAGATAACCTTTCAAACCTAGTTTGGTACTCCTGAATGGTAGAGGTTTGTCGGATCTTTGCTAGTTGTCCGTCAATATTCTCGTAATTGGTTGGTTTGAAGCGGATTAGCAGTTCTTCTTTGAATTGTCACCATGAAAGGACTCCATAAGTATGTTCAAACCAATCAAACCACTGTATAGCATCCCTTTCAAAATATATAGCTGCAATTTTCACCATAGATGCATCTGCGATTTTGTGGTACCGAAAATATCGCTCTACGCGCGAGATCCAACCAATCGGGTCTCCTTCTTCCCATCTAGGGAAGTCCACTCTCATGCATGGATAGTTGAGGTTGATCATAGAGCTTCCCCTCTCTTGGAAGTCATATCTTTGGGCTTGGTGTGATTGGGCAAAGCTCTCTCCTTGATGTGATTTCTTCGGGCTTAGTGGTCGGCCCAATCTGAGTTCGGTAAAGAGCATCTGAATCTTATCCTCTATTCGCGCCTCAAAGGCTTCGAATTTAGCATTGAATACCTCCTCATATGTCATAGTATATGCCGTCTAATCTATGATATCAAGATCTCTCTTTTATTGTCAGGTTAAAGGCATGTATTGGTTGAGAGAGGTGATGGTCGAAAGGGTTGGTAGATTGGTGGATGTAGGCTACGGTTTAGGCTTGTTTTGTGGCTATTTTGGGTGCAGGTTGAGGGTGTGGTTTGGTAGAGTTTTAGGGCTATAGATAAAAGTTTTGGATCTGTGGTAGATGGTAGCAAAGGTTTGATAGAAATCAATGAAAGTTGTAGCAAGTATGTGCTGTCTTGTAAGAGTAGAATTGTCGTCGAAGAAACAACGGTTTCTCGACGTAATTCCCACCAAAAACGTGAGAGAATTGAGGAGGAAATTGATAGCAAAATCACAATTTATATGACAGCAAGGATATCTAATTTAATCAAGAAAATTTCGGTAGTATAACAGCAAGGAAATTGGTGCAAGTTACGATTGCAGAATTCTCGTCGAGAAATTCCAGCAGGTTACGATGAAAATTTGCAGCAACACAAAATCATTTTTAGAGATGAATTTCTTTATAGATCAATCTTAGATGGAAGCCAAGATGATCTATGAAGTGTATAAGAAATTTCATTCAAAAAAGATTGCAAATAGATGGGTTAAGGCAACAATATGCGTCTGAAATTTTCTGCAGCACTGATTTTTAAGTATAACAGATTAGACGTAAAAGATCAGTGGTTTATATTGAGAATTTATTTTTATGAAACCAAAGGGAATCTGCTATTAGGAAATGTCAAAGATGTCATAAAAATTTTGCAGAGATTTGGATAGAAAACACACAGTAGCAAGATCAAACAGACATTGCTATACGGTTGGAATTCTGCATTGTATCTTTCGTCGTAGAGATGAAAACTTTATGACGAAAAGTATTTGCAGCAATATAGGAATAATTTTTTTTGGGGATTTTCAAATAAGGATAACTAAATTGCAGCAGCAGTAAGGTAGAAAACCTGAACCTGTTGCAATTCACGGGGAGATCAAAGGATGATCCGTGGTGGTGGAGATGATGGTGGAATTTGACAACGATCTCTTAAGCAATTGTGGGAATTGCTTTGGGCGGTTGTGGAGGGTTGATGGATGGCTATGGAAGGGCAGCGAGATGCCAAGAACGCTGCTCTGATACCAGGTGATAGAACCCTTACAGATTCTAAACTTGGGGTTGATCTCTTTAGGGGATCGGCCTCCTTGGAACTCTATAGGGGTTCCTCCCTCCAAGTTGCTGCTCAAAGGCTGCAGAAAATATTCATCTATTGCTTGTGAAAAGAGGAGGAATACATGGTTATTTATAGGGTTTCTAAACCCTAACTCCTAATAGGACTCCTACTCAAGACTCCTTCTTCTAACCAACTCTTATTAGACTTCTAATCAAGTCTCCTATTTCTTTACAACTCCTAATTTATCTCTAAGAAACAATCTCCTAACCCTAGCCGGCCTCTTCACCTCTTTAATAGGGGTCGGCTTAGGTAGGTTTTACATGAATGTCCTTCTCAATTAGGACTCTCCTAGCTAGAGTCCTAACATCCACTCACGTCGTTCACCGCGGCACGCAAGAACTATCCAAAAACAGGCCAAAACAACCCAAAAACGGGCCAAAACTGGCCATTTTTGGATGAGCGAGCGAGGGCGAGCGGAGGACAGCGAGCGAAGTGAGAGGCAGCACCGTCCCTGCTATATGAATGCCCCATCCAGCCCTGTGCCACCGGGAGGGTTCCAGGGTGCTGAGATGGCTGACATTTTGCTCCGCTCACGTCGTTCGTCGCGGCACACAGGAATGACCCAAAAACTAGCCAAAACAGCACAAAAAAGGGCTAAAACTTGCCATTTTTGGCTGAGCGAGCGAGCGGCGGACAACGAGAGAAGCGAGATGCAGCACCGTCCCTGCTATACGAATGCCCCATTCAGCCCTGTGCAAACCGAGGGGTTCCAGGGTGCTGAGATGGCTGACATTTTGCACCGCTCACGTCGTTGGCCGCGGCACACAGGAACGACCGAAAAACTGGCAAAAACAGCCCAAAAACAGGCCAAAACTGGCCATTTTTGGCTGAGCGAGAGAGCGGCGAGCGGCGCACAGCGAGTGAAGCGAGAGGCAACACCGTCCCTGCTATACGAAAGCCACATCCAGCCTTGTGGCAACCAGGGGGTTCTAGGGTGCTGAGATGTTTGACATTTTGCACCGCTCACGTCGTTCGTCGCGACACACAAGAACGGCCCAAAAACTGGCCAAAACAGCCCAAAATCGGGACAAAACTACCCATTTTTGGCTGAGCGAGCGAGCGACGAGCGGCGGACAGCGAGAGAAACGAGAGGGCAGCAGCGTCCCTACTATACGAATGCCCCATCCAGCCCTGTGCCACCCGGAGGTTTCCCGGGTGCCAAGTTGGCTGACATTTAGCTCTGCTCACGTCATTCGCCGCGGCACGCAAGAATTGCCCAAAAACTAGCCAAAACGGCCTAAAAAATGGCCAAAACTGGCCATTTTTGGCTGAGCGAGCGAGCGGCGAGCGGCGGATAGCGAGCAAAGTGAGAGGCAGCACCGTCCCTACTATACCAATGCCCATCCAACCTTGTGCCACCCGGGGGGTTCCAGGGTGCTGAGATGGCTGACGTTTTGTTCCGCTCACGTTGTTCGCCGCAGCACATAAGAACGGCCCAAAAACAGGCCAAAACAACCCAAAAAAGGGCTAAAACTGGCCATTTTTGGCTGAGCGAGCGAGCGGTGAGCGGTGGACAATGATCGAAGCGAGAGGCAGCACCATCCATGCTATACGAACGCCCCATCCAGCCCTGTGCCACCCGGGGAGTTCCAAGGTGCTAAGATGGCTGATATTTTGCTCCGCTCACGTCATTCGCCGCGGCACGCAAGAATTGCCCAAAAATTGGCCAAAATGGCCTAAAAAATAGCTAAAACTGGCCAATTTTGGCTGAGCGAGCGAGCGGCAAACGGAGGACAATGAGCGAAGCGAGAGGCAGCACCGTCCCAGCTATACGAGTGCACCATTCAGCCCTGTGCCACCCGGGGGATTCCAAGGTGCACAGATGGCTGACGTTTTACTCCGCTCAAGTTGTTCGCCGCGGCACAGAAGAACTGTCCAAAAACTGGCCAAAACAGCCCAAAAACAGGCCAAAACTGGCCATTTTTGGCTGAGCGAGCGAGCGGCGATCGGTGGACAGCGAGCGAAGCGAGAGGCAGCACCGTCCCTGCTATACGAATGCCCCATCCAGCCCCGTGCCACTCGGGGAGTTCCAGGGTGCTGAGATGGCTGATGTTTAGCTCTGCTCACGTCGTTCGCCGCGGCACGCAAAACTGCCCAAAAATGGCCAAAACGACTCAAAAACGGGCCAAAACTGGCCATTTTTGGTTGAGCGAGCGAGCGGCAGACAGCGAGCGAAGCGAGATGCAGCACCATCCCTACTATACGAATGCCCCTTCCAGCCTTGTGCCACCCAGGGGGGTTCCAAGGGGCTGAGATGCTGACGTTTTGCTCCGCTCACGTCGTTCGCTATGGCACACAAGAACGGCCCAAAAACAGGCCAAAACAGCCCAAAAACGGGCCAAAACTGTTCATTTTTGGCTGAGCGAGCGAGCGACGAGTGAAGGACAGCTTGCGAAGCGAGAGGCAGCAACGTCCCTGCTATACAAATGCACCATCCAGCCCTGTGCCACCCGGGGGGTTCCAAGGTACTGAGATGGCTGACGTTTTGCACCGCTCACGTCGTTCGCGGCGCGACCCAAGAATTGCCCAAAAAACTGGTTGAAAACGGGCCAAAAATGGCCATTTTGGCAGAGCGAAGCGAAGCGGCGTTGCGGCGGTCGGCGATCTTGGCGAGAGGCAGCACCGCCGTCCATTATATCGAATGCCCCATCCAGCCCGTGTGCGGGGGGTTCCGTGGTTTGAGATAGCTGATGTTCTGCTCCGCTTACGTCGTTTACCAAGGCACACAAGAACGGCCCAAAAACTTGCAAAAACAACCCAAAAACGGGCCAAAACTGGCCATTTTTGGCTGAGTGAGCGAGCGGCGGACAGCGAGCAAAGCGAGAGGCAACACCGTCCCTGCTATACGAATGCCCCATTTAGCCATGTGCCACCCGGGGGGTTCCAGGGTGCTGAGATGGCTGACGTTTTGCTCCGCTCAAGTCGTTCGCGACGGCACACAAGAACGGCCCAAAAACAGGCCAAAACAGCCCAAAAACGGGCAAAAACTAGCCATTTATGGCTGAGCGAGCGAGCGGCGAGCGGAGGACAGCGAGCGAAGCGAGAGACAGCACCATACCTGCTATTCGAAAGCACCATCCAGCCCTGTGCCACCCAGGGTGATCCAGGGTGTAGAGATGGCTGACGTTTTGCTCCGCTCACGTCGTTCGCCGCGGCACACAAGAACTACCCAAAAACTGGCCAAAACAGCCCAAACACGGGCCAAAATTGTCCATTTTTGGCTAAACGAGCGAGCGGCGAGCGGCGGACAGCGAGCGAAGCGAGAGGCAGCACCGTCTCTACTATACGAATGCCCGATCCAGCCCTATGCCACCCAAGGGGTTCTAGGGTGCTGAGATGGCTGATGTTTTGCTCCGCTCACGTCGTTCGCCGCGGCACACAAAAACTGCTTAAAAACAGGCAAAAACGGCCCAAAAACGGGCTAAAACTGGCCATTTTTGGCTGAGCGAGCGAGCGGCGAGCAACGAACAGTGAGCGAAGCGAGAGGCAGCATCATCCCTGCTATACAAATGACCTATCCAGCCCTGTGCCACCCAGGGGGTTTCAGGGTGCTGAGATGGCTGAAGTCTTGCTCCGCTCACGTCGTTCGTCGCGGCACGCAAGATGGGCCCAAAATCTGGCCAAAATAGCCAAAAAAGGGCCAAAACTGGCCCTTTTTGGCTGAGCGAGCGGCGGACAGCGAGCGAAGCGATAGGCAGCACCGTCCCTACTATACGAATGCCGCATCCAACTATGTGCCACCCAGGGGGTTCCAGGGTGATTCGATGGCTAAAGTTTTGCTCCGCTCACGTCGTTCGCCGCGGCGCGCAAGAATGCCCAAAAACTGGCCAAAACGACCCAAAAACGGGCCAAAACTGGCCATTTTTGGCTGAGCGAGCGAGCGGCGAGCGGCGGACAGCGAGCGAAGCGAGAGGCAGCACCGTCCCTGCTATACGAACGCCCCATCCAGCCCTATGCCACCGGGGGTGTTCCAGGGTGCTGAGATGGCTGAAGTTTTGCTCCACTCACGTCGTTCGCTGCGGCACACAAGAACTGCCAAAAACTGGCCAAAACGGCCCAAAAACTGTCCAATTTTGACAGAGCGAGCGAGCGGCGAGCGGCGGACTGCGAGCGAAGCGAGAGGAAGCACCGTCCCTGCTATACGAATGCCCTATCCAGCCCTGTGCCACCAGGGGGGTTCCAGGTTACTGAGATGGCTGACATTTTGCCCCGCTCATGTCGTTCGCCGTGGCACACAAGAACGGCCCAAAAACTAGCTAAAATAGCCCAAAAACAGGCCAAAACTGACCATTTTTGGCTTAGCGAGCGAGCAGCGAGGGCGGACAGCGAGCGAAGCGAGAGGTAGCACCGTCCCTGCTATACGAATGCCCCATCCAGCCCCGTGCCACCCGGGGAGTTCCAGGTTGCTGAGATGGCTGATGTTTTGCTCCGCTCAAGTCGTTCGCCGCGACACACAAGAACGACCCAAAAACTGGCCAAAACATCCCAAAAACTGGCCATTTTTGGTATAGCGAGCGAGCGGCGAGCGACGGACAGCGAACGAAGCAAGAGGCATCACCGTCGCTGCTATATGAATGCCCCATCCAGCCCTGTGCCACCCGGGGAGTTACAGGGTGCTGAGATGGCTGACTTTCTGCTTCTCTCACGTCGTTCGCCGTGGCACGCAAGAACTGCCCAAAAACAGGCCAAAACGACCCAAAAACAGGCCAAAACAGGCCATTTTTGGCTGAGCAAGCGAGCGGCGAGCGGAGGACAGCTAGCGAAGCGAGAGGCAGCACCGTCCCTACTATACGAAAGCACCATCAAGCCCTGTGCCACCCGGGGGGTTCCACGGTGCTGAGATGGCTGACTTTTTGCACCGCTCACGTCGTTCGCCACAACACGCAAGAACTGGCCAAAACGGCCCAAAAACGAGCCAAAACTGGCCATTTTTGGCAGTGCGAGCGAGCGACGAGCGGCGGACTATGAGCGAGGCGAGAGGCAGCACCATCCTTGCTATACGAATGCCCCATCTTGCCCTGTGCCACCCGGGGGGTTCCAGGGTGCTGAGATGACTGACGTTTTGCTCTGCTGACGTCGTTCGCCACGGCACACAAGAAGGGCCCAAAAACGGGGCAAAACAGCCCAAAAATGGGCCAAAACTGGCCATTTTTGGTTGAGCGAGCGAGCGACGAGCAAAGGGTAGCGAGCGAAGCAAGAGGCTGCACCGTCCTTGCTATACGAATGCACCATCCAATCCTGTGCCACTCGGGGGGTTCTAGGGTGCAAAGATAGCTGATATTTTGCTCAGCTCACGTCGTTCGCCGTGGCACACAAGAACTACCCAAAAACTAGCCAAAACATCCCAAAAAGGGGCCAAAACTGGCCAATTTTGGCTGAGCAAGCGAGCGGCAAGCGGCAGACAACGAGCGTAGCGAGAGGTAGCACCGTCCCTACTATACGAATGTCCCATCTAGCCCTATGCCACCTCGGGGGTTCCAGGGTGCTGAGATGGTTGACGTTTTTCTCTACTCATGTCGTTCACCGCGGCACGCAAGAACTGCCCAAAAACAGACCAAAACGGCCCAAAAACGGGCCAAAACTGGTCATTTTTGGCTGGGCGAGCGAGCAGTGAGCGGTGGACAGCGAGCGAAACGAGAGGCAACACATTCCCTGCTATACGAATGCCCCATCCAGACCTATACAACTCGGGGGGTTCTGGGATGCTGAGATGGCCGACGTTTTTTCCGCTCACGTCATTCACCGCGGCACGCAAGAACTGCCCAAAAACTGGCCAAAACGGCCCAAAAACGGGCTAAAATTGGCCATTTTTGGCTTAGCGAGCGAGCGGCGAGCGACGGACAGCGAGCGAAGCGAGAGGCAGCACCATCCCTGCTATACGAATGCCCCATCCAGCCCTGTGCCACCCGGGGGGTTCCAGGGGGCTGAGATGGCTGACGTTTTGCTCCGCTCACGTCGTTCGCCCCGGCACAGAAGAACGGCCAAAAAATGGCCAAAACGACACAAAAATGGGCCAAAACTGGCCATTTTTGGCTTAGCGAGCGAGCGGCGAGTGGAGGACAGCTAGCGAAGCGAGAGGCAGCACCGTCCCTGCTATACGAATGCACCATCCAGCCCTGTGCCACCCGGGGGGTTCCACGGTACTGAGATGGCTGACGTTTTGCACCGCTCACGTCGTTCGCCACGACACGCAAGAATTGCCCAAAAACTGGCCATTTTTGGCAGAGCGAGCGAGCGGCGAGCGGCGGTCAGCGAGCGAAGCGAGAGGCAGCACAATCCCTACTATACGAATGCCCCATCCAGCCCTGTGCCACCCAGGGGGTTCCAGGGTGCTGAGATGGCTAACGTTTTGCTCCGCTCAAGTCGTTTACCGCGGCCCACAAGAACGGCCCAAAAACTTTAAAAAACAGCCCAAAAAGGGGTCAAAACTGGCCATTTTTGGCTGAGCAAGCAAGCGACGGACAGCGAGCGAAGCGAGAGGCAGCACCGTCCCTGCTATACGAATGCCCCATCTAGCCCTGTGCCACCCGAGGGGTTCCAGGGTGCTAAGATGGTTGACATTTTGCTTCGCTCACATCGTTCGCCACGGCACACAAGAATGGCCCAAAAACAGGCCAACATTGGTCATTTTTGGCTGAGCGAGCGAGCAGCGAGCGAAGGACTGTGAGCGAAGCGAGAGGTAGCACCGTCCCTGCTATATGAATGCACCATCCAGTCCTGTGTCACCCGGGGGGTTCTAGGGTGCAGAGATGGCTGACGTTTTGCTCTGCTCACGTCATTCGCCGCGGCACACAAGAACTACCCAAAAACTAGCCAAAACAGCCCAAAAACGGGCCAAAACTGGCCATTTTTCGCTAAGCGAGCCAGCGGCGAGCGGCGGACAGCTAGCGAAGCGAGAGGCAGCACTTTCCCTTCTATACGAATGCCCCATCCAGCCCTGTGCCACCCGGGGGGTTCTAGGGTGCTGAGATGGCTGATGTTTTGCTTCGCTCATGTTGTTCGCCGCTACACGCAAGAACTACCCAAAAACAGGCCGCAAAGGCCAAAAAATGGGCCAAAACTGGCCATTTTTGGCTGGGCGAGCGAGCGGCGAGCGGTGGACAGCGAGCGAAGCAAGAGGCAGCACCATCCCTGTTATACGATTGCCCCATCCAGCCCTATACAACTCGGGTGGTTCCAGGGTGCTGAGATGGCCGACGTATTGCTCCGCTCACGTCGTTCGCCGTGGCACGCAAGAACTACCCAAAAACTGGCCAAAACGACCCAAAAATGAGCCAAAACTGGACATTTTTGGCTTAACGAGCAAGTGGCGAGCGACGAACAACGAGCGAAGCGAGAGGCAGCACCATCCCTGCTGTACAAATGCCCCATCCAGCCCTATGCCACCCGGGGGCTTCCAGGGTGCTGAGATGGCTGACGTTTTGCTCTGCACACTTTGTTCGTCGCGGCACGCAAGAACTGCCCAAAAACTGGCCAAAACGACGTAAAAACGGGCCAAAACTGGCCATTTTTGGCTGAGCGAGCGAGCGAAGGGCGGCGGATAGCGAGCGAAGCAAGAGGCAGCACCGTCCCTACTATACGAATGCCCCATCCAGCCCTGTGCCTCCCGAGGGGTCTAGGGTTCTGAGATGGCTGACGTTTTGCTCCGCTCACATCGTTCATCGCGTCTCGCAAGAATTGCCCAAAAACTGGCCAAAATGGCCCAAAAACAGGCAAAAACTGGCCATTTTTTGCTGAGCGAGCGAGTTGCGGGCGGCGGACAGCGAGCGAAGCGAGAGGCAGCACCATCCCGGCTATACGAATGACCCATCCAGCCCTGTGCCACCCAGGGGGTTCCAGGAAGCTGAGATGGCTGATGTTTTGCTTCGCACACGTCATTCACCGCGGCACGCAAGAACTGCCCATAAACTGGCCAAAACGGCCCAAAAACGGGCCAAAACTAGCCTCTTTTGGCTGAGCGAGCGAGCGGCGAGTGGCGGACAGCGAGCGAAGCGAGAGGCAGCACCGTCCCTACTATACGAAAGCCACATCCAGCCCTATGCCACCCGGGGGGTTCAAAGGTGCTGAGATGGCTGACGTTTTGCTCTGCTCACGTCGTTTACCGCGGCACATAAGAACGGCCCAAAAACTTACAAAAACAACCCAAAAACGGGCCAAAACTGGCCATTTTCTACTGAGCGAGCGAGCGGCTGACAGCGAGCGAATCGAGAGGCAGCACCGTCCCTGTTATACGAATGTTCCATCCAACCCTATGCCACCCGGGGGGTTCCAAGGTGCAGCGATGGCTGGCGTTTTGCTCCGCTCACGTCGTTCGTCGCGGCACACAAGAACTGGCCAAAACAGCCCAAAAACGGGCCAAAACTGGCCATTTTTGGTTGAGCGAGCGTGCGACGAGCGGCGGATAGTGAGTGTAGCGAGAGGTAGCAACATAATTGCTATACGAATACCCCATCCAGCCCTGTGCCACTCGGGGTGTTCCGTGGTGTTGAGATGGTTGATGTTTCGCTCCGCTCATGTCATTCGCCGCGGCACGCAAGAACTGCCCAAAAACTAACCAAAATGGCCCAAAAACGGGCCAAAATTGGCCATTTTTGGCTGAGCGAGTGAGCGAAGCGACAGGCAGCACCATCCCTGCTGTACGATTGCCCCATCCAGCCCTGTGCCACCCGGAGGGTTCCAGGGTGCTGAGATGGCTGACGTTTTGCTCTGCACACTTCGTTCGCCGCGACACGCAAGAACTGCCCAAAAACTGGCCAAAACGGCGTAAAAACAGGTCAAAACTGGCCATTTTTGGCTGAGCGAGCGAGCGGAGGGCGGCGGACAGTGAGCGAAGCGAGAGGCAGCACCGTCGCTACTATACGAATGCCCAATCCAGCCCTATGCCTCCCGGGGGGTCCAGGGTTCTGAGATGGCTGACGTTTTGCTCCGCTCTCATCATTCATCGCGGCACGCAAGAATTGCCCAAAAACTGGCCAAAACGACCCAAAAACCAGCCAAAACTGGCCATTTTTGCTGAGCGAGCGGCGGGCGGCGGACAGAGAGTGAAGCGAGAGGCAGCACCGTCCCGGCTATACGAATGACCCATCCAGCCCTGTGCCACCCAGGGGGTTCCAGGAAGCTGAGATGGCTGATGTTTTGCTCTGCACACGTCGTTCGCCGTGGCACGCAAGAACGGCCCAAATTCTGGCCAAAACAACCCAAAAACGGGCCAAAACTGGCCATTTTTGGCTGAGCGAGCGGCGGACAGCGAGCGAAGCGATAGGCAGCACCGTCCCTTCTATACGAATGCCCCATCCAGCCCTGTGCCACCCGAGGGGTTCCAGGGTGCTATGATGGCTTACGTTTTGTTCCGCTCATGTCGTTCGCCCGGCATGCAAGAACTACCCAAAAACTGGCCAAAACAGCCCAAAAAGGGCCAAAACTGTCCATTTTTGGCTGAGCGAGCGAGCGGAGAGTGGCGGACAGCAAGCGAAGCGAGAGGTAGCACCGTCCCTGCGATACGAATGCCCAATCCAGCCCTGTGCCACCCGGGGGGTTCTAGGGTGCTGAGATGGCTGACGTTTCGTTCTGCTCACGTCGTTCGCCGCGGCACACAAGAACGGCCCAAAAACAAGCCAAAATAGCCCAAAAACGAGCCAAAACTGGCCATTTTTGGCTGAGTGAGCGAGCGGTGAGCGGCGGACTATGATCAAAGCGAGAGGCAGCACCGTCCATGCTATACGAATGCCCCATCCAACCCTATGCAATCCGGGGAGTTCCAGGGAGCTGACATGGCTGATGTTTGCTCTGCTCACGTCGTTCGCCGCAGCACACAAGAACGGCCCAAAAACTGGCCAAAACAGCCCAAAAACGAGCCAAAACAGGCCATTTTTGGATGAGCGAGCGAGCGGCGAGCGGCGGACAGCGAGCAAAGCGAGAGGCAACACCGTACCTGCTATACGAATGCCCCATCCAGCCCTGTGCCATCCGCGGGGTTCCAGGGTGCTGAGATGGCTGACGTTTTGCTCCGCTCACGTCGTTCGCCACGGCACACAAGAACTGTCAAAAAACTGGACAAAACAACCCAAAAACGGGCCAAAACTGGCCATTTTTGGTTGAGCGAGCGAGCGGCGGACAGCGAGCGAAGCGAGAGGCAGCACCGTCCCTACTATATGAGTGCCCCATCCAGCCCTATGCCACCCGGGGGGTTCTAGGGTGCTGAGATGGCTGACGTTTTCCTCCGCTCACGTCGTTCACCACGGCACGCAAGAACTGCCCTAAACAGGCCAAAACGGCCCAAAAACGGGCGAAAACTGGCCATTTTTGCCTGAGCGAGCGAGCGTCGGACAGCGAGCGAAGCGAGAGGCAGCACCGTCCCTGCTATACGAATGCCCCATCCAGCCCTATGCCACCCGGGGGGTTCCAGGGTGCTGAGATGACTAACGTTTTGCTTCGCTAACGTTGTTCGCCGCGGCACGCAAGAACTGCCCAAAAAAGGCCAAAACAGCCCAAAAACGTGCCAAACTAGCCATTTTTGGCTGAGCGAGCGAGCGGCGAGCGGCGGACAGCGAGCGAAGCGAGAGGCAGCACCATCCCTGCTGTACGAATCCCTATCCTGTCCTATGCCACCCGGGGGGTTCTAGGGTGGTGAGTTGGCTGATGTTTTGCTCCGCTCACATCGTTCACCGCGGCACGCAAGAATGGCCCAAAAACTGGCCAAAACAGCTGAAAAACGGGCCAAGACTGGCCATTTTTGGTTGGGCGAGCTAGCGGCGAGCGGCGGACAGCGAGCGAAGCGAGAGGCAGCACCGTCCCTACTATACGAATGCCCCATCCAGCCCTATGCCACCTGGGGGGTTCCAGGGTGCTGAGATTACTAAAGTTTTGCTTCGCACATGTCGTTCGCCGCGGCACACAAAAACTGGCCATTTTTGGCTGAGTGAGCGAAGTGCGAGGCAGCACCGTCCCTGCTATATGAATGCCCCATCCTCCACCCGGGGGATTCCAAGGTGCTTTGATGGCTGACGTTTTGCTCTGCACACGTCGTTCGCCGCTGCAAGCAAGAACTGCACAAAAACTGGCCAAAACGGCCCTAAAATGGGCCAAAACTGGCCATTTTTGCCTGAGCGAGCGAGCGGCGGGCGGCGGACAGCCAGCGAAGCGAGAGGCAGCACCGTCCCTAACATACGAATGGCCCATCCAGCCCTGTGCCTCCCGAGGGTTCCAGGTTTTTGAGATGGCTGACGTTTTTCTCCGCTCACGTCGTTCGTCGCTGCACGCAAGAATTGCCCAAAAATTGAACAAAACGGGACAAAAACGGGCCAAAACTGGCCATTTTTGGCTGAGCGAGCGAGCGGCTGGCGGCGGACAGTGAGCGAAGCGAGAGGCAGCACTGTCCCTGCTATACGAATGCCCCATCCAGCCCTGTGCCACCTGGGGGATTCCAGGATGCTGAGATGGCTGATGTTTTGCTCCGCACACGTCGTTCACCGCGACACGCAAGAACGGCCAAAAATATGGACAAAACAGCCCAAAACCGGGCTAAAACTGGCCATTTTTGGCTGAGCGAGTGGCGGACAGAGAGCGAAGCGATAAGCAGCACCGTCCCTTCTATACGAATGCCCCATCCAGCCCTGTGCCACCCGGGGGGTTCCAGAGTGCTGAGATGGCTGACGTTTTGCTCCGCTAACGTCGTTCGCCACGACATGCAAGAATTGCCGAAAAACTGGCCAAAATAGCACAAAAACGGGCCAAAACTGGCAATTTTTGGCTGAGCGAGCAAGCGATGAGTGGCAGACAGCGAGCGAAGCGAGAGGCAGCACCGTCCCTACTATACGAATGCCCCATCCAGTCCTGTGCCACCCGGGGGGGTCTAGGGTGCTGAGATGGCTGATGTTTTGCTCCGCTCACGTCGTTCACCGTGGCACACAAGAACGGCCCAAAAGCATGCCAAAATGGGCCAAAACTGGCCATTTATGGCTAAGCGAGCGAGAAACGAGCGGCGGACAGCGAGCGAAGCGAGAGGCAGCACCGTCCCAGCTATACGAATGCACCATCCAGCCCTATGCCACCCGGGGGGGCCAGGGTGCTAAGATGGCTGACGTTTTGTTCCGCTCATGTTGTTCACCGCGGCACAAAAGAACGGCCCAAAAATTGGCCAAAACGACCTAAATCGGGCCAAAACTGGCCATTTTTGGCCGAGCGAGCGAGCGGCAAGCGGCGGACAGCGAGCGAAGCTTGAGGCAGGACCGTCCATGCTATACGAATGCACCATCCAGCCCTGTGCCACCCGTGGGGGTCCAGGGTGCGGAGATGGCTAACGTTTTGCTCCGCTCACATCGTTCGCCGTGGCACACAAGAACTGCCCAAAAACTGGCCAAAACAGTCGAAAAACGGGCCAAGACTGGCCATTTTTGGCAGTGTGAGCTAGCCGCGAGCGGCGAACAGCGAGCGAAGCGAGAGGCAGCACCGTCCCCACTATACGAATGCCCCATCCAGCCCTGTGCCACCCGGGGGGTTCCAGGGTGCTGAGATGGCTGACGTTTTGCTCCGCACACGTCGTTCGCCGCCGCACACAAGAACTGCCCAAAAACTGGCCAACACGGCCCAAAAACTAGCCATTTTTGGCTGAGCTAGTGAAGCGCGAGGCAACACCGTCCCTGCTATATGAATGCCCCAACCAGCCCTATGCTACTCGGCGGGTTCCAGGGTACTTTGATGGCTGACGTTTTGCTTCGCACACGTCGTTCACCGCAGCACGCAAGAACTGCCCAAAAACTGGCCAAAACGGCCCAAAAATGGGCCAAAACTGGCCTTTTTTGTCTGAGAGAGCGAGCGGCGGGTGGCGGACAACAAGCGAAGCGCGAGGCAGCAACGTCCCTACTATACGAAAGCCCCATCCAGCCCTATGCCACCCGGGGGGTTCCAGGGTGCTGAAATGGCTGACATATTACTCTGCTCACGTCGTTTGCCGAGGCACACAAGAACGGCCCAAAAACTTACAAAATAGCCCAAAAACGAGCCAAAACTGGCCATTTTTTGCTGAGCGAGTGAGCGGCTGACAACGAGCGAAGCGAGAGGCAGCACCGTCCCTGCTATACGAATGTTCTATGCAATCCTATGCCACCCGGGGGATTCCATGGTGCTGCGATGGTTGACGTTTTGCTCCGCTCACGTCGTTCGTCGCGGCACACAAGAACTGCCCAAAAACTGGCCAAAATAGCCCAAAAACGAGCCAAAACTGGCCATTTTTGGCTGAGCGAGCGAGCGACGAGTGGCGGACAGCGAGCGTAGCGAGAGGTAGCAACATACCTGCTATACGAATACCCCATCCAGCCCTGTGCCACCCGGGGGGTTCTAGGGTGCTGAGATGGCTGACGTTTTGCTCCGCTAACGTCGTTCGCCATGGCACATAAGAACGGTCCAAAAACAGGCCAAAACGACCCAAAAACGGGCCAAAACTGGCCATTTTTGGCTGAGCGAAGCGAAAGGAAGCGGAGGACAGCTAGCGGGCAAGAGGCAGCACCGCCCCTGCTATATCGAATGCACCATCCAGCCCTGTACACCCGGGGGTTCAGTGGTGCTGAGATGGCTGATGTTTTGCTCCACTCACGTCGTTCGACGCGGCACACAAGAACTTCCCAAAAACTGACCAAAATGGCCCAAAAACGGGCCAAAATGGCCATTTTTGGCTGAGCGAGCGAGCGGCGAGCGGCGGACAGCGAGCTAAGCATGAGGCAGCATCGTCCTTGCTATAAGAGTGCCCCATCCAGCCCTGTGCCACCCGGGGGGTTCCAGGGTGCTGAGATGGCTGACGTTTTGCTTCGCTAACGTCGTTCGCCACGGCACACAAGAACGGCCCAAAAATAGGCCAAAACAGCCCAAAAACGGGCCAAGACTGGCCATTTTTGGCTGAGCGAGCGAGCGGCGAGAGAAGCGATAGGCAGCACTATCCCTTCTATATGAATGCCCCATCAAGCCCAGTGCCACCCGGTGTGTTCCAGGGTGCTGAGATGGCTGACATTTTGCTCCACCAATGTCGTTCGTAGCGGCACGCAAGAACTGCCCAAAAGTAGGCCAAAACTGGCCATTTTTGGCTTAGCGAGCGAGCGGCCAACGGCAGATAGCGAGCGAAGCGAGAGGCAGCATCGTCCCTGCTATACGAATGCCCCATCCAGCCCTGTGCCACCTTGGGGGTTCCAGGGTGCTGAGATGGCTGACGTTTTGCTCCGCTCACGTTGTTCGCCGCGGCACGCAAAAACTGCCCAAAAACAGGCCAACTGGCCATTTTTGGCTGAGCGAGCGAGCGGCGGATAGCGAGCGAAGTGAAAGGCAGCACCGTCCCTGCTATACGAATGCCTCATCCTGTTCTGTGCCACCCGGGGGGTTCCAGGGTGCTGAGATGGCTGACGTTGTGCTCCGCTAACATTGGTCGTCACGGCACACAAGAACGTCCCAAAAACAGGCCAAAACAGCCCAAAAAGGAGCCAAAACTGGCCATTTTTGGCTGAGCGAGCAAGCGGCGAGCGGAGGATAGCTAGCGAAGCGAGAGGCAGCACCGTCCCTGCTATACGAATGCACCATCCAGCCCTGTGCCACCCGGGGGGTTCCAAGGTGCTGAGATGGCTGACGTTTTGCTCCACTCACGTCGTTCGCCGCGGCACGCAAGAACTTCCCAAAAACTGACCAAAACGGCCCAAAAAGGGCCAAAACTGGCCATTTTTGGCTGAGCGAGCGAGCGACGAGCGACGAGCGACGGACAGCGAGCGAAGAGTGAGGCAGCATCGTCCCTACTATCATGAATCGCCATCCAGCCCCTGTACACCCGGGGTTCCAGTCTTTGAGATGGTGACGTTTTGCTCGCTTAACTTGTCAGGAGGGATGGAGCAAAGCACTAAGGGGGGTGAATTAGTGCAGCGGATAAAACTTGAATTTTAATCGATCTTTAATTCGATAAGAGTGGAACTTGAAAAGCTTAACTTAAAGGCGTATTCTTAAATATGTGCAGCAAAGATAATAAGGAACTAAAACATGTAAGAAGGTTTGCAGTAATGTAAATAGCAATAATGAAATGCAAACCAAAGGATCACGCCGATTTTAGAGTGGTTCGGTCAAATGACCTACATCCACTTGCGAGGCCCCTCTTCGATTAGGCTCCCACCTTCCACTAGCAAATCTCTTGAAATGGAAGGGCAAATACCCCTCTTTCAACCTTTTGCAAACAGTTCAACCTCTTACAAAATTTCAGCAAGAAAAGAGGAGAACTTTCTAGCAAATTGAAATCTAGACTTGCTAACACTTTCTAAGATTTTTCTCTCAATCAATTGCTACACAAAAAGTTGTAATCTCAGCTAAGATTTGAAGGGTATTTATAGGCCTCAAGAGGATTCAAATTTGGGCTCCAAATTTGAATTCTCGTGGAGTTCCCGATGATGGCGGTGCCACCGCCTGTCAGTGTCAGAAGCTGACAGTACTGGGCGGTGCCACCTCCCAGCCTAGGCGGTGCCACCGCCTGGCTTTCGGGCACCGGCGGTGCCACCGCCAGCCCAGAGGCGTGCCACCGCCAGCTCTCGGTGCAGGCGGTGCAACCCTTGATCCCGGCGATGCCACCGCCGGACTTCTTGGTTGATCTTGGTTGAGCTTCAACCTTAGCCCAAACCAAGTCTAATTTTGGGCCCAGTTGTCCCCTAACTAGGATATAGGATTATTTCTTAATCCTAATCCTAACTACATGTTAACTACTTAACAAAAACACATCCTAAGCAAATTTTCAACCGCGAACGTCGAGTCTTGTTCCGGCAAGCTTTCCGACGAACTTCTTCCGACGGGCTCCCAACTAGCTCCCAAACTTGTGATGACTTTAATGAGTAGTCGAGCCTTCTCGATGATCTCCATGAACCTCCGACGATCTCTTCGGCGAACTTTCGAAAATTCCAATGGGTTCAGATTTTTTTTTTCGGTTGGTTCCAAAGAAGATCTCCGACGATTCTTGAACTCTTAAACGTCCATCGAACTTGACTCCGGTATCCATGCTTTGTGTTTTCTGGTTATCGTATTTAATCCTGCACACTTAACTCAATAATATGGATTAGATCAAATAACCCATCAATTGATTTTATCATCAAAATCCGAGATTCAACAATCTCCCCCTTTTTGATGATGACAATCAATTGATGACGGAGTTAAACATAACTCCCCCTATCTATATGCCATATTATGATAAGATAAAAACACTTGAATTCCATCCCATGAATTCAAACATGAACCGATAAGTTCTAACGGTAGAACTTATCGTTTTTCTCATTCAGCATAATGTCAATGATAAACTTCAATGAAAATCCATTTCAAGTTGAAAGATAAGAGATAAAGATTTTCAAAATGATCATACATTTTTAGATATGCATTCAATATGATCAATCGATTGTGCGATATGCTCAAAGATTATGCAAGGTACATAAGACATTCACATCACATTAGCTTATATAAGTTAAGTCATCATTTTTCTCCCCCTTTGTCATCAACAAAAAGGAAAAACTATTCTACAGAAAAATTTAGCATTCATTCTATCAAAAATTCATGTTCAAAGAGAAAGATAAGCATTCATCCATAAGCATATAACAACATAAGTTCAGTTTTTGTTCAAAAGATGACAAGCTTGGAACATGAGAGCAAGAGTAAAACAAAACAGAATACAAAGATACATCAGTCCGTAGGAGATAATCCATAGTGATGATATATAACATTTATTTTTTGGTTTAGCTGTCGTAGTTCCTTTAAAATTTCAATTTGCTGGAGCTAAATTTGTTCCTGCTGCGATTTGAGTTGGTCTTGTTGGAATTTGATCTGAGATAGTTCTGCCATAATGATTCCTTCAGAGGATGAAACAGGGGCTGAAGGCGCTGCATCAAAGGGACTAGGAGGAGGAGATTCATTTCCCATAAGAATTGGTGTTTCTGGTTGTTCTACTGGTGGAGGAATAGGATCTGTCCTTCTAGGTTGCCTTAACCATACTCCATTGTTAAATATGCACCTAAGTCTTTTTAGCAGATTTTTATTGATGATGTTATATCTATTACTCTGAATTGTTTCTTCATCGGGTGGGATGCAGATGTTATAGGCATGACGAAATCTAGTGATTAAACCCCCATATGGCAACATAATGTCTTTAGCTGTAATTTCCTGCATGTGTTGCCGTATTGAGTATCCAAAACAGTTTTGTTGACCAGTCATGATCCAATACATGGTGCTTATCTCTACTGTACTCATTTTATCAAGATGATATTGCTTAGGGAAAAGTATGCTTGTCATAATATGATGAAGAACCTTAGAGTTAAAAGGTAGTAAGTGTTCGCAACTCTTGGGTATTATTCCAAAGTTTGAGTTTTCAAAAATGGTTTCGATAGCTTCGGCGTAGGTTGCTCCTATTATATTCACATCCCATTTTGCTCTAAAATAGCAGCCCCTATCTTTTTCAGTGATGCCGATTAGTTCACAAATAGAATTATCAGAAATCCTAATTTGTGTTCCTAACATGTAAGAACTTAGCCTATCGTTCTCTATGTTAGGATCGAGAGCACTAAGAGGTGAATTAGTGCAGCGGAAATCTTTCAGCGATTTAAAAACAAAAGCTGCGTTCGTCCGATAAAAACGATTTCGATGTAAAACCCGATTCACAGTTTGTATCTAAGTGCAGTTTATGCAGTTTGCGTCTCAATGCAGTTTTGCGTCTAAATGCAGTTTGCGTCTAAATGCAGATTGCGTCTAAGCGCAGTTTGCATTTAAGCGCAATTTGCGTCTAAGCGCAGATTGCGTCTAAGCGCAGTTTGCGTCTAAACACAGTTTGCGTCTAAGCGCAGTTTGCGTCTAAACACAGTTTTTGTCTGAGCGCAGTTTGCGTCTAAACGCAGTTTTACGTCTAAGTGCAGTTTTACGTCTAAACGCAGTTTTGCGTCTAAACGCAGTTTTACGTCTAAATGCAGTTTTACGTCTAAATGCAGTTTTACGTCTAAACGCAGTTTTGCGTCTAAACGCAGTTTTACATCTAAACGCAGTTTTACATCTAAACTCAATTTACATCTAAACGCAGTTTTTACGTCAAAACGTAATTTTACGTCTAAACGCAGTTTTGCGTCTAAACGCAGTTTTGAACTTTGAAAAGCATTTTATGAATACGCAGAATGTAATTTGCAGTTATAAATGGAATCAAAACATAAGCGTAAACTGCAGTGTAAAGATAGTACGAAAACACCGATTTACGTCTGAATGCAGATTCGGAAAGATCAGAACTTAGAGACTCGTTCGTAAAAGCGCAGAGGGCAGTAGCTATGTAGGAGGTTTGCAGTAATGATAAAGTGCTCAAAGTAAAAGCAAACCAGAGATTTAGAGTGGTTCGGTCAGTCTTGACCTACTCCACTTTTGGCTTCCGCCTCCGACGAGGTCACTGACGTCAACTAGCTGCCTTCCTTCAATGGGCGAAGGCCAACTGCCCTTTTACAGTTTCACTCCTTTTGATGGGCTCAGGAGACAACCCTTACAGAACCTTTCTCTCCTCACTTTTACAATTCAAAAACTTAAAGAACAGAAGGAGGAGACTTAAAGGCTTTACAACAATTTTGAGCTCAAGAATCACAGAGAAGATCAAGATTTCGGTGTAGGTCTCTCTTGCTCTTTCTGTGCTGAATGGGTGGGGTATTTATAGGCCCCAACCTAGTTCAAATTTGGAGCTCAAAACGATCAAATCCCGGAATTCCTAGATCAGCGGTTTCACCTCCCTCGATTTGGAGAGGTTGCACCGCTGGCAGAGCTTCGGAGATCGAGCCCAAGGCGGTTGCACCTCTTCGTCGAGGCGGTTGCACCGCTGAGTTCCGCTCGAGATCGAGCCCGAGGCGGTGCCACCTCTCGACTGGCCCGAGGCGGTTTCACCTCGCCTGCGAGCTCAAGACCGAGCTCGGCGGTGCTACCTCTGTCGGGGAGGTTGTTGCCCGATCTAGCTCGAAGACCGAGCTCGGGCGGTTGCACGTCTTGGCTGGGGCGGTTGCACCACCCAGTCTCGGGCTGGGAGACATAGCCCAGGTGGTGCCACCTCCTGGCCTAGGCGGTTGCACCTCCTGGTGCAATCAGGGTCCGAATGGTTAGCTCCATTCGGCCCAATTTCAATATTTTCAGGGGCCCAATTGCCCCATGATTAAGCTAATGGGATCACCTCCCATTTTCCAACTTAATCAACATGCTAACTACGATTAAATCTAAGACAATTTCTGCAGCTTTGCTCCGATGCATCAATCGCTTCTTCCGGCCAGTTTCCGACGAACTTCCGTCGATCATCCGATGAACCCTCGGTGATTCTTCTGCGGACTTCCGGCAATCTCCTGGACTTTGCGACGATCCACTTGGCGAGTTCCGACGAGCTTCGCTTGGCAAGCTTCTGGACTTCTCGGATCTGTTCTCGTAGAACCTCCGACGACCGTCCGAACTTCCGTCGAACTCTCGAACTCCTAACGTGATCATGATCTTGACTCCGGTGCAACTCCTGCTGCTTGTCTAACTTTCATCGTAGTTAATCCTGCACAACAAAACTTCGATCGAGACAATTAATCCTAAGCAATTTAACCAAGTTGTCCGGCATGTCATTGGTCCCTCGACGCTTCGTCCGATTCTTCGGCGCATCGTCCTCTCCTGCAGCCTATTGCCCAATCGGCCAGTTGACTCTGCAACTCCGATATCCTTGGCACAATACCCGCTCTTCTTGGCCCGATGCCCGAGTCCACGGCCCGAAGCCTTCTGTCGATACGTCGACCGATCCACCGGCCCGACGTCCAATCTTCTGACATGTTCCTCCGGCACAACATGATGTTCCTGCTTTAATTGTCTCATCCTGATCGAAGCACCCTGCGTCACTCAAAACGCAGATTAAATCATAAACATATATCAAGTAGTTTCATCATCAAAATACGAGATTCAACAATCTCCCCCTTTTTGATGATGACAACTACTTGATGACGGAGTTAAACTTAACTCCGGAGTTTAAACAGACTCCCCCTATCAATATGCCATATTGATAGAAACTCTTAGATTCAAAAATCTAAGCAACATGTCATCATAAACGGAGTTAACCTTAACTCCCAGAGTTTAAACAAACTCCCCCTATCAATATGCCATATTGATAGAACCTTGAATTCAAACTGAATTCAAGTCATTGCAATATTCATCATGAATACTTGTAACACGTCAACATGAACATATGCATAAACTTATGCATCACATGTCATGTCATCAACATACTTCTCCCCCTTTGTCATCAACAAAAAGGAGAAGTATCACAATCAATTGTTTGTGATATAGATTCAACTCATTGCATGAAAAATATAATATCAAGTTTTATTATCATGCAGTTTTGAAGCCAGAAAATTTAGCAAATGTTACATCGTGCTTAGAACATTCAAGCTACCAAGTTCTAGATATGCAAGTTTTACGGCATACAAGATAGCACATGCAAGCTAGCAATGTTACAACATTTTAGAACTTGCAAGCTAGCAGTTTAGAGATATTCAAGAAGGCAACTCTTGCTTCTTGAAATATGCAAGTTGCAAGCTAGCAAATTTTGCTTTCCTCTCAAGTGTTAGCTTTTGATATTGTAACATAACTATTTCAAGTGTTTATCAATTGTAGCATTTCATCATATGGCATGATATCGACATGTATAGCTGTGAAGCAAGATTTTGATATCATTTCATGATGTAATATTTCGAATATTTTAGCAAGTGTAGCATTGCATCACATGGTAAGATATCATTTCGTCGATGCAAATTTTTGTTTGATATCTTGATACTGGGGCATATAGCAATGATAGCAATCATATATTTCTTGGTGATGCAAGTATGGCCTAATCATAGTATCGGTGATAGCAACCATATTAACATCAGTAATAGCAACCATATCAATGTCATATTGTCGACTTATCAACTATATTGGTATGTCGCTTTTTTATTTTTTCAAGGCATAAGGTTTTTAAAATATTTTAGTTTCAGTGCAAAATCCGAGATAAACAATAAGAGATGTTTGTAAATTTGCATATGCTTACAGATCAAGGTAAAGGGTAACATATGGAGTTTACAAACATATCAAAGTAACCATATAAAAAAACAAAGTCCTTCATGATGAGTAACATAAGGAGTTTACAACATGCCATATCAAAGACAGAGTCCTTGAGGAGTTTATAACAACAACGGATGATTGTGTTCATACAAGCTCATTCATGAGGTGGAAGGTTGAAGTGCCTAAATAAAGAGTCAAATTGTCGATGGATTTGCTGCAGCTCAGTTAGGATTTGATCTTGTCGAAGTTCAAGCCGTTCTTATCTTTGTTCGAATCAGTCCATCCGAATCCCAATATCTTCGATGGATGATGTGTGAGTTTGCTCAACCGGATGTGTTTTCTCAAAGGGACAGATTGGAGGAGATTGGGTACTCCTAAAGACTGGTGTTTAGGCGTTCGGGTTCAGAGTTCAGTTCAGGTTGAGGGGATCAGTTCTTCTAGGCATTCTAACCCAGTTACCGTTTCTATAGTGACATCTTAGTCGGTGAAGTAGATTTTTGTTTATTATGCTGAATCTATCTACTTTCATTACTTCTTCTTCTGGTGGTATTTGAATGTCGTAAGCTTTCATTATTCTAGTAATTATACCACCATATGGGAGCATCATATCTTTCTTAGATAATTCTAACATGTTTTGTTGGATAAGATAGCCAAGACAAATGTCATGTCCTTTCATGATTAAGTACATAGTTCCTAATTCTAATTGACTCACTTCATCATGATGGTATTGTTTAGGAAGAATTATACTAGTCATGATATAATGAAGTATCTTAGTGTTTAAAGGCAGTAGATGTTCACAACTTTTAGGAACAAATGCTATGTTAGGATTGGCAAAGATTGTTCCTAAGGCTTCAACATAAGATGTTCCAATAGTTTCATCATCCCATGATCCTCTAAAGTAAAGTCCGATGCTTTTCATGGGAATGCCTATTATATCACAAATGAATCTATCAGTGATTGAGATGTGTTGTCCTAAAAGATAGGTGGACATCCTTTCTTCATCATCTATTTGTATGTTATTGTAAAATAATCTAACTAGCCTAGGATAGATGGGTTCATTGATCTGCAAGATTGGAAGTAGATTTAGGTTCGCAAACCATTGGATAGTCTCTACGTCTCTTAGTTCATTCAGATCTACGTATTTTCCCTTATTGATGCTTCTTAGTTCGAAAGAGAGAAATTTTTCAGCATGGTTTTTTGAATCAAAAAGGGTAAAATCAAACTCTTCTACTAATCTCCTCTTTCCCTTGTCCCTTGAGGATCTTCTAGATCCCATAACTACTGCTGTTTAGAGGGATAAAGGTGAACAAGAGTGAATGAAGAACAAAACAGAGTTTAAGAGGTTCTTAGAGAATACCTTAGTGAAATCTTCAAAACAGGGAGCGATTCTTGATGTTTTGCTCCGAAATGGGAGGTATTTGGGAAGCTAAACGGGGTGAAATGAGGATGGAGGAGGCTTGGAGGAGTAGAGAATGAAAGGGAGGTGAGTTGGGGTCGGTTTCACCGCCGGCCCTAGCGTGGGTTAAAAAGGCAGAGTTGCGGGCGGTTGCACCTCTGGCTGGAGCGGTGCAACCGCTGGCAACTCGTGATGGCTGGAGGTGCCACCGCTGGCTGGAGAGGTGCCACCGCCTGTAGGCAGTGAACACTTTGTTGTGATTTGATCAGGGAGGTTTTGTCTTGAGGAGAGTTTTCATTCAGAGCAATTAACGTTACTTACATGATTACGTGTGCGTTTTTATTTCAAGGCAAAAACGCTTGTACGATCAAGATAGACCTTTTAACGTGCATACTCCCAATGTCGTACATATGTTTGTGATTTTGAAAAGTCACATTAGGTTGTATCCAAATTGTATTTGTGATTTCATAATTTCCACTCGTTGTTGTATCCAAATTGCATTTGGGTCACGACTGTCGAGAATCAAGGAGCAGAACATTAATTCTTGCTCCAGCCTAAGGTTTTAATGTTTTTGTAAGAAGGGATGATTTTTAGGTACCCATTTGCTTTTGGGTGCCTCACTAATAGATCTAGATTTTCTATCATGTTGCATAGAATTTGTCATGATTCCTTTAGGAACCCAAATCAATTTGTTTGGACTAAATTTTCTGAATGGATAATAATGCGTCCTGTGTCCGAACTTGCAACAAAAGTTGCATTTGTTTTGATGTCTAACATGTAAGATGGGGCCTTTTACGAAGGTAGTTGGATTTTGGTGAGGACTCCTCACAAATCCAATCCCACTTCTTTTGGGAACATGACCCTTGTTTGTAAGGATCATGTTTAATGACTTGCTACCAACCTCGAATTTCTTCATGGTGTCCTTAAGTAGCAAGTTTTCTTTTTGAAAAGTTTCTAGATCATGACATTTGATACATGAATTTAAACTATCATGATATTCAATTTTTAACTTATTAAAATCACAAGTAAGACTATCATGCTCCTTTTTTAGCAATTTGTATTTTCTATTGATAATCTTGCATTCATCAAATAAGTCATGGAAGGCATTTAATAATTCATCGAAAAGATAAATCAGCATCTAATAAATTGTTACCTCCTCTCCGATGGCCATTAAGGCGTAATGAGCAACTTGTTCGGTGTTGGACTCCTCTTCTTCATATATTTCCGAGTCATCCCATGTTGCTTGAAGAGCCTTCTTCTTTGATGTTCTTCTTTTGACTTGGGGACAATTACTCTTGTAGTGTCCCGGCTTTTTACATTCATAGCAGATCACTTGGTCCTTCTTGGGTTCAAGTTTATTTTTCGCATCATTCTTAAACTTGTTTCTTTTGAATAATTTTTTAAACTTTCTTGTTAAAAGTGCCAAGTCATCATCACAGTCCTCATCACTTGAGTTTTCTCTCAAGTGGCATTCAGAAGTTTTAAGTGCCATATCCTTCCTATTCTTTGGAAGGATGTCTTCTTTGCTCTTCATGAGCTTTGCAAGTCATCTCATAGGTCATTAATGACCGATTAGTTCTTCAAGAGGAAGTTGCAGATCTTTTGCCTCTTGAATAGCAGTGACTTTAGGATCCCAACTTTTAGGAAGGGATCTTAGTATCTTATTTATTCTGAGTTCAAAATCGAAAAAACTTTTTCCGAAGTCCTTTTAGACCATTGACAACATCCGTGAAATGGGTAAACATGTCGCCAATGGTTTCTTTCGGTTTCATTCAGAAAAGTTCAAAAAAGAATGCAACAACAGATTGATTTTTGACTCTTTCACTCTACTTGTGCCCTCGTGGGTAACTTCAAGTGTGTGCCAAATATCAAATGCAGTTTATGCAAGTTGAAACACGATTAAACTCGTTTTTTTTATCAAGTGCATAAAATAAGGCATTCATAGCCTTTGCATTAAGAGCTTAAAAGCCTTCTTTTCCAATTCATTCCAATCGATCATTGGAAGAGAAGACGTTGAAAATCCGTTTTCAATAAGGTTCCACAGTTCAAAATCCATAGAAATAAGAAAGATCCTCATTCGGGTCTTCCAGTAGGTGTAGTCCGTCCCACTGAACAAGGGTGGACGTGTAATAGAATGCCCCTCTTGGTTTCCAGCGTATGCCATATCTCTTGGGTTTTAATCCGTTAGAGAGTTAACCTTGCTCTGATACCAATTGTTAGGATCGAGAGCACTAAGAGGGGTGAATTAGTGCAGCGGAAATCTTTCAGCGATTTAAAAACAAAAGCTGCGTTCGTCCGATAAAAATGATTTCGATGTAAAACCCGATTCACAGTTTGTATCTAAGTGCAGTTTACGCAGTATGCGTCTCAATGCAGTTTTGCGTCTAAATGCAATTTGCGTCTAAATGCAGATTGCGTCTAAGTGCAGTTTGCATTTAAGCGCAGTTTGCGTCTAAGCGCAGATTGCGTCTAAGCGCAGTTTGCGTCTAAACACAGTTTGCGTCTAAGCACAGTTTGCGTCAAAACACAGTTTGCATCTAAACACAGTTTGCGTCTGAGCGCAGTTTGCGTCTAAACGCAGTTTTACGTCTAAGTGCAATTTTACGTCTAAACGCAGTTTTGCATCTAAACGTAGTTTTACGTCTAAACGCAGTTTTACGTCTAAATGCAGTTTTACGTCTAAACGCAGTTTTCCGTCTAAACGTAGTTTTACGTCTACACGCAGTTTTACGTCTAAACTCAGTTTACGTCTAAACGCAGTTTTTATGTCAAAACGTAATTTTACGTCTAAACGCAATTTTGCGTCTAAACGTAGTTTTGAACTTTGAAATGCGTTTTATGAATACGCAGAAAGCAATTTGCAATTATAAATGGAATCAAAACGTAAGCGTAAACTGCAGTGTAAAGATAGTACGAAAACACCGATTTACGTCTGAATGCAGATTCGGAAAGATCAGAACTTAGAGACTCGTTCGTAAAAGCGCAGAGGGCAGTAGCTATGTAGGAGGTTTGCAGTAATGATAAAGTGCTCAAAGTAAAAGCAAACCAGAGATTTAGAGTGGTTGGTCAGTCTTGACTTACTCCACTTTTGGCTTCCTCCCGGCGAGGTCACCGGCGTCAACTAGCTGCCTTCCTTCAATGGGCTTAAGGCCAACTGCCCTTTACAGTTTCACTCCTTTTGATGGGCTCAGGAGACAACCCTTACAGAACCTTTCTCTCCTCACTTTTACAATTCAGAAACTTAAAGAACAGAAGGAGGAGACTTAAAGGCTTTACAACAATTTTGAGCTCAAGAATCACAGAGAAGATCAAGATTTGGTGTAGGTCTCTCTTGCTCTTTCTATGCTGAATGGGTGGGGTATTTATAGGCCCCAAACCCAGTTCAAATTTGGAGCTCAAAACGATCAAATCCCGAATTCGGGATCGATGGTGATTACACCTCATTTGGAGAGGTTGCACCGCCTTTGGCAGAGCTTCGGAGATCGAGCCCAGGCGGTTGCACCTCTCTGTCGGGCGGTTGCACCGCCTGAGTCTGGCTCGGAGATCGAGCCCAGGCGGTGCCACCTCGACTAAGGCGGTTGCACCTCTCTGCGAGCTCAAGACCGAGCTCGGCGGTGCTACCTCTGTCGGGGAGGTTGCACCGCCCGATCTAGCTCGAAGATCGAGCTCTGGGCGGTTGCACCTCTTGGCTGGGGCGGTTGCACCGCTTAAATCTCGCTGGGGAGACATAGCCCAAGGCGGTGCCACCTCGGCCTGGCGGTTGCACCTCCTGGTGTAATCGGGGTCCCGAATGGTTAGCTCCATTCGGCCCAATTTCAATCTTTTCAGGGGCCCAATTGCCCCAAGATTAAGCTAATGGGATCACCTCCCATTTTCCAACTTAATCAACGTACTAACTATGATTAAATCTAAGACAATTTCTGCAGCTTTGCTCCGATGCGTCAATCGCTTCTTCCGGCGAACTTCTGTCGATCATCCGATGAACCCTCGGTGATTCTTCTGCGGACTTCCGGCAAACTCCTGGACTTTGCGACGATCCACTTGGCGAGTTCCAACAAGCTTCGCTTGGCAAGCTTCTGGACTTCTCGGATCTGTTCTCGCAGAACCTCCGATGACCGTCCGAACTTCCGTCGAACTCTCGAACTCCCAACGTGATCATGATCTTGACTCCAGCGCAACTCCTGCTGCTTGTCTAACTTTCATCGTAGTTAATCCTGCACAACAAAACTTCGATCGAGACAATTAATCCTAAGCAATTTAACCAAGTTGTCCGGCTTGTCATTGGTCCCTCGACGCTTCGTCCGATTCTTCGGCGCATCGTCCTCTCCTGCAGCCTATTGCCCAATCAGCCAGTTGACTCTGCAACTCCGATATCCTTGGCACAATACCCGCTCTTCTTGGCCCGATGCCCGAGTCCACGGCCCGAAGCCTTCTGTCGATACGTCGACCGATCCACCGGCCCGACGTCCAATCTTCTGACATGTTCCTCCGTCACAACATAATGTTCCTGCTTTAATTGTCTCATCCCGATCGAATCACCCTGCGTCACTCAAATCGCAGATTAAATCATAAACATATATCAAGTAGTTTCATCATCAAAATACGAGATTCAACACTCTACCCATAGGTTTGCATAAAAGAGCTTAACTATTCGAGGATAAATTGGTTCATCTATTTTTAAGAGAGGTAGGGCCTCTAGATGAGCAAACCACCTAATGGGTTCTAAATCTCCTAGTTCATCAAGATCAATGTATTTTCCCTTATGGACATATCTTGTTTCAAAGTTTGGAAATCTAAGGGCATCTTCTTTGGATCTAAAAAGATTATGGTCATATGAATCTCCTTCAATCCTTTTCCCTTTTGATCTCTTAGGAGCCATTTTCTAGACAAAATGATAAGAGAAATATGAATTGTAATGAATAGATGATATAAGAAGAGAGTGAAGGGAAGATTTTACCTTATAGAGTGTTTCTTAGATGATGGAGAGTTTGGATCATCAATATTCCTTCTCCTAGATCTATAGAGGTTAGAATGAGGGATTGAGAGAGTTTGGGAGAGTTGGAGCAAGGTTTCCACGGGTTGGGGGCGGTGTCACCGCCGGCCCTAACCCTCTCGGGTTTAAAAGAGTTCTCGGGCGGTGCCACCGCCTGGCACCCGAGCGCTCAGGCGGTGCTACCGCCGATTCTGGCGGTGCCACCGCTGGCTGGCCGCGGAAGAAGGAAAAAAAATTTTCTTCCTTCTTCTTGAATTCCAGAGGTCTTTGACGCAAGCAAAGGTTGAGATATTGAGTTGTATTTTAATATTTCATTTGGAATCGAAAGAAGAGGATGAAATCAAATCCACAAACGAGCGGGACAAGGATGAGCCAATTTTCGTAAACTACATTCAAACTTCTTACTTTAAGGGACAATTTAACATGCCCAGTTCCCTTCTAATAAATTCAAATTGGTCTTCATTTAGGGCTTTTGTAAATATATCTGCTAATTGATGCTTTGTGTCAATGAATTCTAGAGCAACATCATTGTTAAGGACATGATCGCCTATGAAATTATGCCTAATGTCGATGTGCTTAGTCCTAGAGTGCTGAATTGGATTTTTAGTAAGACATATGGCACTAGTATTATCACTTTTTATGTGGATATTTTTAAAATGAATTCCATAGTCTTCTAATGTATTTTTCATCCATACAACTTGTGCACAGCATGCACTCGCAGCAATGTACTCAGCTTCCGCCGTAGATAGTGCAACTGAATTTTGTTTCTTGGAAGTCCAAGAAACAAGTGCATGTCCTAAAAATTGGCATGTTCCGGATGAACTTTTTCTATCAATCCTACATCCCCCAAAATTGGAATCCGCATAAGCCATTAAATCAAATTTTTCGGATTTTGGATACCATAAACCTAAATTTGGAGTTCCTTTAAGATATCTAAATATTCTTTTAACACTTTTAAGATGAGATAATTTAGGATTTGATTGAAACCTAGCACAAAGTCCTACACTAAACATGATATCTGGTCTAGTCGCGGTAAGGTAGAGTAGACTATCTATCATACCCCTATATGTTTTTTTATCGAAATTTTCACTATTTTCATCCATATCTAACTTAGTCGCAATACTCATAGGGGTGTTTATTGCTTTTGAATTATCCATGTTAAATCGTTTTAACAATTCTATCGTATATTTAGATTGGTTAAGAAATATACCATCCTTAAGTTGTTTGATTTGTAATCCTAAAAAGAAAGTTAATTCTCCCATTAAACTCATTTCAAATTCATGACTCATAGATTTGGCAAATGTTTCACATAGTGATTCATCTGTAGATCCAAAAATAATATCGTCGATATAAATTTGTACAATAAGAAAATTATTTTCAAAATGTTTAATAAATAATGTAGTATCAACCTTGCCTTTGGTAAACTTATTTAAAATAAGAAAGGAACTAAGCCTTTCATACCAAGCTCTAGGAGCTTATTTCAAGCCATAGAGAGCCTTAGTCAATTTGAATACATGATTAGGAAGCAGAGAATTTTCAAATCCGGGAGGTTGTTCGACATATACTTCTTCGGAAATAAAACCATTCAAGAAGGCACTTTTGACATCCATTTGAAATAGTTTACGATTATAACAACTAGCATAGGCAAGGAGCATCCTTATGGCTTCTAATCGAGCCACGGGAGCGAAGGTTTCTTCGTAATCGATACCTTCTTCTTGGTTGAAACCTTTGGCCACTAATCTAGCCTTGTTTCTAACCACGATACCATTTTCGTCTTGCTTGTTTCTAAAGACCCACTTAGTACCACTCACTAAATGGTCACTAGGTCTAGGAACAAGCTCCCACACCGTGTTTCTCTCAAATTGATTCAATTCCTCTTGCATTGCAATAACCCAAAAATCATCTTTTATGGCCTCGTCAATGCACTTAGGTTTGATTTGAGAGAGGAAGGCGGCATTTGCACAAAAATTCTTGAAAGAGGAACGAGTTTGAACCCCTTTAGATGTATCCCCAATAATTAGCTCTTTTGGATGAGCATCTATATACTTCCATTCCTTAGGTAAGGAAATTTCGGAAGAAGGTGCATCAAAGTTGCCATTTTGAGGAGGGAGTTCATTTAAATTCAAATTATCAAAACCAAGATCATCATCAAAATCATTTTTCTTTAAATTTGAAACTTCACTAAAAACTACATGAATAGACTCTTCAATTACTAAGGTTCTTTTATTAAAAACCCAAAAAACTTTAGAAACGGAAGAGTAACCAAGAAAGATGCCTTCATCGGATTTAGCATCAAATTTTCCTAAGGCATCCCTTTCATTTAAAATAAAGCATTTACAACCGAAAACTTTAAAATACGAAATATTTGGTTTTTTGTTATTCCATAATTCATAGGGAGTTTTTGATAAGGATGGTCTTATTAGGACTCTATTTATGATGTAGCAAGCCGTATTTACGGCTTCGGCCCAAAAATACTTAGGTAAACTATGTTCATTTAACATAGTTCTAGCCATTTCTTGTAGGTTTCTATTTTTTCTTTCAACTACTCCATTTTGTTGGGGATTTCTTGGAGTGGAGAAGTTGTGATTGTATCCATTAATTTCACAAAAAATTTGAAAGTCACGGTTTTGAAATTCGCCACCATGATCACTTCGAATTGATGAAATCATGAACCCTTTTTCATTTTGAGTGAGTTTACAAAATTTAGAGAAACACTTGAAACAATCACTTTTGTGAGCTAAGAAATAGGTCCAAGTATATCTAGAGTAATCATCCACAATCACAAAAGCATATTTGCTTCCACCTAGACTAGTTGTATCAATTGGTCCAAATAAGTCCAAATGGATCAATTGTAACGGTCTAGTGGTGCTAATTTGATTTTTTGATTTGAAGCTTGTTTTTATTTGCTTCCCTAGTTGACATGCATCGCATACCTTATCTTTAATAAACTTTATATTTGGAATCCCTCGTACTAATTCTCGAGATGAGATTTTAGATATTGTTTTCATGCTTGTATGGCCTAATCTCTTATGCCAAAGCCAAGCATCATCATTTATGGCGGAGAAACACACTTCATTACTTAGTTCATCAAGATTAATGATATAGACATTATTTGGTTTTAAAGCAATCATAGTCATGTTATGATTTGGTTTTTCAATAATGCATATATTTGATTCAAATCTAACGATATAACCTTTATCGCATAATTGACTAATGCTCAATAGATTATGTTTTAATCCATCAACTAGTAACACATCATCAATGGAAAAACTTGATTTGTTACCTATGGTTCCCTTACCAATGATTTTGCCTTTGTTGTTGTCTCCAAAGGTGACATAGCCTTCGTCCATGCTAGTGAGCTTGGTGAATTGGGATGGATCTCCGGTCATATGCCTTGAGCATCCACTATCAAGATACCATCTCTTGCTCCTAGCATGTGATGGTGTATGTTTCTACAAGAAGGAATTATTTTTAGGTACCTATTTACTTTTGGGTGCCTCAAAAGCTAGTCTAGCTTGTTTATCATGTTGTATAGACTTGATCATGGTTCCTTTAGGAACCCAAATCAATTTGTTTGGACTAATTTTCTTGAATGGACATTGGTAAGTCATATGTCCATATTTGCAACAAAAGTTGCAATTGCTTTGGTGTTGAACATGTAAGATAGGACCTTTAATGAAAATGGTTGGATTTTGGTGAGTACTTCTCACAAATCCGATTCCACTCCTTTTAGGGACATGACCCTTATTTGTAAGGATCATGTTTAAGGACTTGCTACCGACCTCAATTTCTTCAAGGTGTCCTTAAGTACCAAGTTCTCATTTTGGAGAGTATTTAAATCATGGCATTTAGCACATGGAGCTAGACTATCATGATATTCAGTTTTTAATTTATCAAAAGCACAAGTAAGACTATCATGCTCCTTTTTTTAGCAATTTGTATTTTCTACTAATTGTCTTACATTCATCAAATAACTCATGGAAAGCATTTAATAATTCATTATAAGGTAAATCTGCATTAATTAAATCCGTTACCTCTTCTTGAAGGCCATTAGGGAGGGTAGTGAGCAACTTGCTCGGTGTTGGACTCCTCTTCTTAGGATGTGCTTGAATCATCCCATGTTGCCTTGAGCCTTCTTCTTTGGTGTTTTTTTTTTGGCTTGAGGGCAATCATTCTTGTAGTGTCCCGGTTTTTTACATTCATAGCAAATCACTTGGTCCTTCTTTTGTTCAAATTTATTTTTTATTATTTTTAAATTTGTTCTTCCTTAAATATTTTTTGAATTTTTTGAGTCAAAAGTGCAATGTCATTGTCCTTTGTTCTCATCACTTGATGTTCCTTTCAAGTGGTCTTCTTGTGATTTGAGTGTCATATCCTTCCTGTTCTTTGGAAGGGGTTCTCGAGCTTCGTCATGAGCTTGACATGTCATTTCGTAGGTCATTAGAGACCCAATGAGTTCTTCAAGAGGAAATGTTTTAAGGTTTTTGGCCTCTTGAATGGGCGTAACTTTTGGATCCCAACTTTTAGGGAGGGATCTTAAGATTTTAGTTACTAGTTCAAAGTTAGTAAAATCTTTACCAAGAGCTTTGAGTCCATTGATGACATCCGTAAAAGCGGGTGTACATGTCTCGATGGACTCACTTGGTTTCATTCGAAAAAAAAGTTAGTAAGAGTGCACAAGAATGTTGATTTTGGACTCTTTCACTCGGCTAGTGCCTTCATGAGTGACCTCAAGAGTTCTCCAAATATCAAAAGCCGAATCACAAATTGAAACACGATTAAATTCATTTTTATCTAGTGCACAAAACAAGGCATTCATAGCCTTTGCATTTAAAGCAAAACCTTCTTCTCCGATTCATTACATTCGCTCATCGGAAGAGAAGATTTTTGAAATCCGTTTTCCACAATAGTCCAAAGCTCGAAATCCATAGAAATGAGGAAGATCCTCATCCGAGTTTTCCAATACGTGTAGTCTGACCCATTAAACATGGGTGGACGTGTGATAGAGTGTCCCTCATGCATGCCGGAGTAAGCCATCTCTCGTGGGTATTAAACCAAAAATGAGAGTGAACCTGCTCTGATACCAATTGTTAGGATCGGAGCGGCACTAAGAGGGGGGGGTGAATTAGTGCAGCGGATAAAACTTGAATTTTAATCGATCTTTCGTTCGATAAGAGCGGAACTTGAAAAGCTTAACTTAAAGGCGAATTCTTAAATATGCGCAGCAAAGGTAATAAGGAACTAAAATATGTAAGAAGGTTTGCAGTAATGTAAATAGCAATAATGAAATGCAAACCAAAGGATCACGCCGATTTTAGAGTGGTTCGGTCAAATGACCTACATCCACTTGCGAGGCCCCTCTTCGATGAGGCTCCCACCTTCCACTAGCAAATCTCTTGAAATGGAAGGGCAAATACCCCTCTTTCAACCTTTTGCAAACAGTTCAACCTCTTACAAATTTTCAGCAAGAAAGGAGGAGAACTTTCTAGCAAATTGAAATCTAGACTTGCTAACACTTTCTAAGATTTTTCTCTCAATCAATTGCTACACAAAAAGTTGTAATCTCAGCTGAGATTTGAGGGGTATTTATAGGCCTCAAGAGGATTCAAATTTGGGCTCCAAATTTGAATTCTCGTGGAGTTCCCGATGATGGCGGTGCCACCGCCTGTCAGTGTCAGAAGCTGACAGTACTGGGCGGTGCCACCTCCCAGCCTAGGCGGTGCCACCGCCTGGCTCTCGGGCACTGGGCGGTGCCACCGGCCAGCCCAGACGGTGCCACCGCCCAGCTCTCGGGTGCTGTGCGGTGCAACCGCCCAGTCTGGCAGTGCCACCGCCAGACTCTTCGGTTGACTGGTTGAGCTTCAACCTTAGCCCAAACCAAGTCTAATTTTGGGCCCAGTTGGCTCCTAACCAGGATATAGGATTATTTCTTAATCCTAATCCTAATTACATGTTAACTACTTAACAAAAACACATCCTAAGCAAATTTTCAACCGCGAACATCGAGTCTTGTTCCGGCGAGCTTTCCGACGAACTTCTTCCGACGGGCTCCCAACTAGCTCCCGAACTTGTGATGACTTTAATGAGTAGTCGAGCCTTCTTGGTGATCTCCGTGAACCTCCGACGATCTCTTCGACGAACTTCCAAAAATTCCGACAGGTTCCCGATTTTTTTCTCGGTTGGTTCTGGCAGCATCTCCGACGATTCTTCGAACTCTTAAAAGTCCATCGAACTTGACTCTGGTATCCTTGCTTTGTGTTTTCTGGTTATCGTAGTTAATCCTGCACACTTAACTCAATAATATGGATTAGATCAAATAACCCATCAATTGATTTTATCATCAAAATCCGAGATTCAACACTAACGTCGTTCGCCACGACACACAAGAACAGCCCAAAAATAGGCCAAAACAGCCCAAAAAGGGGCCAAGACTAGCCATTTTTGGCTTAGCGAGCGAGCGGCGAGCGGAGGACAGCGAGAGAAGCGATAGGCAACACCGTCCCTGCTATTGGAATGCCCCATCCAGCTCTGTGCCACCCGGGGGGTTCCAGGGTGCTGAGATGGCTGACGTTTTGCTCCGCTCACGTCGTTCGCCGTGGCACGCAAGAACTACCATAAACTGGCCAAAACAGCCCAAAAACGGGCCAAAACTGGCCAGTTTTGGCTGAGCGAGTGAGCGACGAGCGGCGGACAGCGAGCGATGCGAGAGGCAGCATCGTCCTTGCTATACGAATGCCCCATCCAGCCTTGTGCCTCCCGGGGGGTTCCAGAGTGCTGAGATGGCTGACGTTTTGCTCTGCTCACGTTGTTCGCCGCGGCACACAAGAACGGCCCAAAAACAGGCCAAAACAGCCCAAAAACGGGCCAAAACTGGCCATTTTGGCTGAGCGAGCGAGCGGCGAGCGGCGGACAGCGAGCAAAGCGAGAGGCAGCACCGTCCTGCTATACAAATGCACCATCCAGCCCTGTGCCACCCGGGGGGGTCCACGGTTCTGAGATGGCTGACGTTTTGCTCCGCTCACGTCGTTCGCCGCGACACACAAGAACGGCCTAAAAATTGGCCAAAACAGCCTAAAGACGGGCCAAAACTGGCCATTTTTGGCTGAACGAGCGAGCAGCGAGCGGCGGACAGCGAGCAAAGCGAGAAGCAGCACCGTCCCAGCTATACGAATGCCCCATCCAGCCCTGTGCCACCCGGGGGGTTCCAAGGTGCTGAGATGGCTGATGTTTTGCTCCGCACATGTCGTTTGCCGTGGCACCCAAGAACGGCCGAAAAACTTAAAAAAACAGCCCAAAAAGGGCCAAAACTGGCCATTTTTTATTGAGCGAGCGATCGGCGGACACTGAGCGAAGCGAGAGGCAGCACCGTCCCTGCTATACGAATGTTCCATCCAACCCTATGCCACCCGGTGGGTTCCAAGGTGCTGCGATGGTTGACGTTTTGCTCCGCTCACATCGTTCGCCACGACACGCAAGAACGGCCCAAAATCTGGCCAAAACAACCCAAAAATAGGCCAAAACTGGCCATTTTTGGCTGAGCGAGCGAGTGGCGAGCGGCGGACAGCGAGAGAAGCGATAGACAGCAACGTCCCTGCTATACGAATACCCCATCCAGCCCTGTGCCACCCAGGGGGTTCCTGGGTGCTGAGATGGCTAACGTTTTGCTTCGCTCACGTCGTTCGTCGCGGCACGCAAGAACTGCCCAAAAACTGGCCAAAATGGCCCAAAAAGGGGCCAAAACTGGCCATTTTTGGCTGAGCGAACGAGCGGCGAGCGGCGGACAGCGAGCGAAGCGAGAGGCAGCACCGTCCCTGCTATACGAATGCCCCATCCAACACTGTGCCACCCGGGGGGTTCTAGGATGATGAGATGGCTGATGTTTTGCTCCGCACAGGTCGTTCGCCGCGGCACGCAAAAACGGCCCAAAATCTGGCCAAAAGAGCCCAAAAACGGTCCAAAACTGGCAATTTTTGGCTGAGCGAGCGGCGGACAGCGAGCGAAGCGATATGCAGCACTGTCCCTGCTATATGAATGCCCCATCCAGCCCTGTGCCTCCCGGGGGGTTCCAGGGTGCTGAGATGGCTGACGTTTTGCTCCGGTCAGGTCGTTCGCCGCGGCACGCAAGAACTACCCAAAAACTGGCCAAAACGGCCCAAAAACAGGCAAAAACTGGCCATTTATGGCCGAACAAGCAAGCGGCGAGCGGCGGACAGCGAGCGAAGTGAGAGGCAGCACCGTCCCTGCGATACGAAAGCCCCATCCAGCCCTGTGCCACCCGGGGGGTTCCAGGGTGCTGAGATGGCTGACGTGTTGCTCCGCTCACGTCGTTCGCCGCGGCACACAAGATCGGCCCCAAAACTGGGCAAAACAGCACAAAAAGGGACAAAACTGGCCATTTATGGCTGAGCGAGCGAAGCGAGAGGTAGGACCGTCCCTGCTATACGAATGCACCATCCAGCCCTGTGCCACCCGGGGGAGTCCAGGGTGCTGAGATGGCTGATGTTTTGCTCCGCTAACGTCGTTCGCCATGCCACACAAGACCTACCCAAAAACTGGCCAAAACAGCCCAAAAAGAGCCAAAACTGGCCATTTTTGGCTGAGCGCCAGCGAAGCGGCGACAGCAAGCGGCGAGACGCAGTAACCGTCCCTACTATCTGAATGCCCCATCCAGCCCCTACCACCCCGGGGTTTCGGGTGCTGAGATGGTTGACGCTTTTTTCTCCGCTCCGTCGTCGCCACAGCACACATGAGCGTCCCAAAACTGGCCAAAACAGCCCAAAAGGGCCAAAGCGGCCATTTTTGGTCGAAAGGAAAGCGGCGAGAGGCATGACCATCCCTGCTATACGAATGCACTATCTAGCCCTTTGCCACTTGGGAGTGTCCAGGGTGCTGAGATGGCTGACGTTTTGCTCCGCTCATGTCGTTCGCCGCGGCACACAAGAACTGCCCAAAAATTGACCAAAATAGCCCAAAAACGGGCCAAAACTGGCCATTTTTGGCTGAGCGAGCGAGCGGCGAGCGGCGGACAGCGAGCGAAGTGTGAGGCAGCACCGTCCCTACTATACGAATGCCCCATCCAGCCCTGTGCCACCCGGGGGGTTCTAGGGTGCTGAGATGGCTAACGTTTTGCTCCGCTCACGTCGTTTGCCGCGGCACACAAGAACGGCCCAAAAACTTGCAAAAACAGCCCAAAAAGGGCCAAGACTGGCCTTTTTTTGCTGAGCAAGCGAGCGGCAGACAGCGAGCGAAGCGAGAGGCAGTACCGTCCCTGCTATACGAATGTTCCATCCAACCCTATGCCACCCGGGGGGTCCAAGGTGCTGTGATGGCTGACGTTTTGCTTCGCTCATGTCGTTCACCGCGGCACACAAGAACTGCCCAAAAACTAGCCAAAACAGCCCAAAAATGGGCCAAAACTAGCCATTTTTGGCTGAACGAGCGAGCGGCGAGCGGCGGACAGCGAGCGTAGTGAGAGGTAGCAACATCCCTACTATATGAATGCCCCATCCAGCCCTGTGCCACCCGGGGGTTTCTATGGTGCTGAGATGGCTGACGTTTTAACCCGCTCACATCGTTCACCGTGGCACACAAGAACTGCCCAAAAACTGGCCAAAACCGCCCAAAAACGGGCCAAAACTGGCAATTTTTGGCTGAGCGAGCGAGCGGCTAGCGGAGGACAGTGAGCGAAGCGAGAGGCAGCACCGTCCCTGCTATACGAATGCACCATCCAGCCCTGTTCCACCCGGGGGGGTCCAGGGTGCTGAGATGGCTTTCGTTTTGCTCTGCTCCCGTCGTTCGCCGCGGCACACAAGAACTATCCAAAAACTGGCCAAAATGGCCCAAAAACAAGCCAAAACTGGCCATTTTTGACTGAGCGAGCGAGCGGCGGACAGCGAGTGAAGCGAGAGGCAGCAGCATCCCTGCTATACGAATGCACCATCCTGCCCTGTGCCTCCCGGAGGGTTCCAGGGTGCTGAGAAGGCTGGCGTTTTGCTCCGCTCATGTCGTTCGCCCGGCACACAGGAACGGCCCAAAAACTGGCCAAAAGAGCCCAAAAACGGGCCAAAACTGGGCATTTTTGGCGAGCGAGCGAGCGACGTGCGGCGGACTGCGAGCGAAGCGAGACGCAGCACCATCCCTACTATACGAATGCCCCATCCTGCCCTGTGCCATCCGGGAGGTTCTAGGGTGCTGAGATGGCTGATGGTTTGCTCCGCTCACATCGTTCATCGCGGCACGCAAGAACTACCCAAAAACTAGCCAAAACATCCCAAAAACGGGCCAAAACTGGCCATTTTTGGCTGAGAAAGCAAGCGGCGAGCGGCGGACAACGAGCGAAGCGAGAGGCAGCACCGTCCCTGCTATACGAATGCCCCATTCAGCCCTATGCCACCCGGGGGGTTCCAGGGTGCTGAGATGGCTGACGTTATGCTCCGCTCACGTCGTTTGCCACGACACGAAAGAACTGCACAAAAACTGGCCAAAACGGCCCAAAAAGGGGCCAAAACTGGCCATTTTTGGCTGAGCGAGCGAGCGGCGAGCGGCGGATAGCGAGAGGTAGCACCGTCCCTGCTATACGAATGCCCCATCCAACCCTTTGTCACCCGGGGGGTTCTAGGATGCTGAGATGGCTGATGTTTTGCTCCGAACAGGTCGTTCGCCGTGGCACGCAAAAACGGCCCAAAATCTAGCCAAAACAACCCAAAAACGGGCCAAAACTGGCCATTTTTGGCTGAGCGAGCGGCGGACAGCGAGCGAAGCGATAGGCAGCACCGTCCCTGTTATATGAATGCCCCATCCAACCCTATGCCTCCCGGGGGGTTCCAGGGTGCTGAGATGGCTGATGTTTTGCTCCGCTCACGTCGTTCGGTGCGGCACGCAAGAACAGCCCAAAAATGGCCCAAAAACGGGCGAAAACTGGCCATTTTTGGCTGAACAAGCGAGCGGCGAGCGGCGGACAGCGAGCGAAGCGAGAGGCAGCACCGTCCTTGCGATACAAAAGCCCCATCCAGCCCTGTGCCACCCGGGGTTCAGGTCTTTGAGATGGTGGCGTGTTGCCGCTCACGTCGTTTCGCCGCGGCACACAAGATCGGCCCAAAATCTGGCCAAAACAGCCCAAAAGGGCCAAAACTGGCCATTTTGGATGAGCGAGCGGTGGCGGCGCCTAAAGCGGCGGCGAGAGGCATGACCGTCCCCGCTATCTGAATGCACTATCCAGCCCCTGTGCCACCCGGGGCGGGGTCTTTGAGATGGTGACGTTTTGCTCCGCTCACGTCGTTCGCCGCGACACACAAGAACTGTCCAAAACCGACCAAAACAGCCAAAAAAATGGGCCAAAACTGGCCATTTTGGTTGAGCGAAATGACGGACGACAAAGCGAAACAAGAGGCAGCACCGTCCCTACTATCACTGAATGCACCATCCAGTTTTGTGCCACCTGGGGGGGTTCGAGGTGTTGAGATGGCTAACGTTTTTGCTCCGCCACGCCGTTTGCCGCGGCACAAGAACGCCCAAAAAACTTGCAAAAACAGCAAAAAAGGGGCCAAACCGCCATTTTTTCTTTGGCGAGTGGGCCGGACAGCGAACGAAGCGAGAGGCAGCACCATCCCTGCTATCTGAATGCCCCATCCAACGCTGAGCCACCGGGAGGTTCGGGTCTTTGAGATGGTTGATGTTTTGCTCGCTCACGTCGTTCGCGCGGCACACTAGAATGGCTAAAAACATCCCAAAAGCAGGCCAAAACCGGCCATTTTTTTTTCTTTGGCGGCGGGCGGGAGGCGGACAGCCGACGGCGAGAGGCAGCACCGCCCCGGCTATCACGAATGCCACATCCAGCCCTGTGCCACCCGAGGGGTTCTAAGGTGCTGAGATGACTGACGTTTTGCTCCGCTCACATTGTTCGACGCGATACGCAAAAACTGCCAAAAACAGGCCAAAACGGCCCAAAAAAGGCCAAAACTGGCCATTTTTGGCTGAACGAGCGAGCGGCGGATAGCGAGCGAAGCGAGATGCAGCGCCATCCCTGCTATACGAATGCCCCATCCTGGCCTATGCCACTCGGGGGGTTCCAGGGTGCTGAGATGCCTGACGTTTTGCTCCGCTCATGTCGTTCGCCCAACACACAAGAACGGGCCAAAAACTAGACAAAACAACCCAAAAACGGGCCAAAACGGGCCATTTTTGGCTGAGCAAAGCTAGAAGCAGCACCGTTCCGGCTATACGAATGCCCCATCCAGCCCTGTGCCACCCGTGTTGGGAAATCAAGGGGGCGACATCATATGCGCAGCGGAAGAACAAGAAAACAAAAATCCCCGATTCCCAAAAAGATGTTCGTCGTCGTGCGAAGATTGGTGAGCAAAAATCCGCAAAACATAAAACTGCATTATAGAGATTGTGTTACCTAGGGGAGATCGTATATCCTGTTTCCCTTGCAGATCCTTAGGAGAGGGTGAAGGAGGTCAAGCGCGTCCTCCTCTCTAGTGGTGATCCACACAGGTTAGGGGTTCGCGACGACCCTCCTCAAAACTCCGGGCCTCGAGGTGGAGAGGGAGAGGAGAATAGGAAAGGCAAGCAAAGACTCTAGCCTATGAGGTGTGAATCCCTCCTATTTATAGAGATCCGTGTCAAACCCTAATGGGTCCTTCCCTAGTGGGTATTGGATCTGCATCCAATAAGACAAAGGGCTCGTCGGGGATATCTCAAATCCGAACCTCTACTCATCATCCAATGCCTACCATATGTGTGTGACCCTCTAGGCCCAATATCTAGCTGGCCGTGAGTCATACTTGCGAGAACTCCTTCTTTTTCGGTGAATTATTATCTCTGTAATAATTCACTCGACTCATCGACTCTGGACGTACTAGGCCACTCGCCCGTAGTCCCCAAACGATCTGGGGGAATCAATCCATTGGACCTATCATCGTCCTCGGTTACCATGTACCTATAGTCCCTCATCCATCTAATATCCCGAGACCGATATATCGAGGCATGGTGTTGTCGGACCCATACGGTTTCTACTCGAGTCTCGCTCTAATCGGATTCTCAGGAGAACTCTTTCTCTCTCAACCCGAATGACCTGGCGGGGATTTGTCGAGCAAGAACACATGGGATATTCCTCTCATGGCCGAGAGTGGATGATCCTCTATCGACACTCAATAGCCCTAAAAGGTCGACTACCACTCCCAATGACCAGTTGTACTAGATCTAGGACAGCCAAACCTATAAGTGCGGTATCAAAGAGTGGAGCACTCATACAGGACATCCTTGGTGTCTCAAGTCTAAGGACCAGATACACCACTAGGACTACGGAATCATTTGTCGACAATAAGGCATCATCAACCATCCAGCATTCCGTAAGCGGATCAATTAGTAAACTCATTCTCCAATGAGCACTTGTCTTTGTATCCCTAGTGTCCCTACACGAGCAGCTATATGAGACCAGCTACATCCATCATATGGACGGGTATCTGACACACCGGTCTATCCGGTTATCACGATGTCCCTCTCGGTAACCTATGACCGGGATTATTTAGGATATGTGTTTAAAGGTGAATCGATCTCATTATCGTGATCTCATCACGATCCGATTCCCATTGCATAAATCAAGGACATCACAATATATATATGCAATAGTTATAAAGTGATATATGCCAAAATATAATAAGCAAAAGATTCGTATCAAGTCACACGTGCCATCACTCCACGTGATTGGCTTCTTGGGCACCTATGACTAGCAATCTCCCACTTGACCTAAAGCCAATCACCTATATGTCGATCCCCATGGACTCTCGTGACGCTCAAAGACAATCTGAGACAACGGCTTTGTCGGTGGATCTGCAATGTTATCTTCGGATGGAACTCTTTCCTTTGCTACATCTCCTCAAGATTTGATCTTTCTTATAATTTGGAACCTCCTCGAACACTACGATGAGACCGGGTTCCCCTTATTTGAGTAATCACCCAATAGTTGTCACAATATAAGGAAGTCGACTTGTCGCTATCATATCGACTCGAAATCTGTGATGAACTTCTTCACCCAGACTCCCTCCTTTCTTTGCATCGATGCAGCAATGTACTCAACTCTCGTGGGTCGAGTCGGTAGTGGTATCTTGCTTGGAACTCTTCGGCCTGCTGCTCCTCCATTCAAGGTGTACACATACCACGAATTGACTTGCTCTCATCGACATCGGACTGAAAACTTGAGTCGGTGTAGCCTTCAACCTTAAGGCTATTACCTCCATATACTAGTAAAAGATCCTTAGTCCTTCTCAAGTACTTAAGGATACACTTTCTTGCTTTCAGTGCTCCAAGCCTCGATCCGCTTTGATGCACCTTTCGTGACACTTCAGAGCATGCACTATATCAGACCTAGTACATAGCATGGCATACATGATAGACCCTATTGCTGAGGCATAAGGTATCATATCCATGTTCGTCCTTTCTTCTGGAGTCTTTGGGGACATACTCGTAGAAAGCAATATCCCATGTCTCATCGGTATGAGACCTCTCTTGGAATTTTCCATGCCAAACCTTTTGACAATAGTTTCTATGTACCTGGACTGGGACAAGCCAAGCATCCTCTTGGATCTATCTCTATAGATTCTAATCCCCAAGATATAAGATGCTTCCCCTAAGTCCTTCATGGAGAAGTGTCTAGATAACCAAGCCTTTTCTGTGGGGATGACATTCTATGTCATTCCCAATGATGAGGATGTCATCCACATATAACACCAAAAAGGTGATGGCGCTCCCACTTACCTTTCTTTATACACAAGGCTCATCTTAGTTCTTAATTGAAGTCATAAGATCTGATTGCCTCATCAAATCTTATGTTCCAACTTCGGGGAAGCTTGCTTTTAGTCCATAAATGTATCTAAGCAACCTACACACCTTATCGGCCAGTTCTTGGACACGAATCCCCTCGGGTTGCATCATATACACCTCCTCCTCGAGGTTCCGTTGAAGAATCGGTTTTCACATCCATCACGCGGATCTTATAATCATAGTGTGCTGCAATAGCCAATAGAATTCTGATGGATTTTAGCATTACTCTGGGTGAGAAAATTTCGTAAGTAGTCAACACCTTGCCTTTGACGATACCCCTTAACCACTAGCCTTGCTTTATAGTTCTCTACCTTTCCATCTACTCCGATCTTTTTCTTAAAGATCCACTTGCAACCGATGGGTACAATACCTTGAGCATCAACTAGGTTCAAACCTTATTGGAGTACATAGAATCCATCTCGAAATTCATGGCTTCTTTTCCACTTCCCGAGTCTATACTCATAATAGCCTCCTCGTGGGTATGAGGATCAATATCCTCTACATCCTCCGCTCTAATATGTCCCACATATCTCTCAGGAGGATGGGATACTCTATCGGACCTGCGTAAAGTTGATACTTGTGTATTAGGTACCTGAAACGGACTCTGTCAGAGTGGTGCTTGAGCTTGGTTCTCCAACCTCGCTCAATTCTATCATTCTCCCACAATCTCCATCAAGAATGTGTTCCTTCTCAAGGAACACTGCTCTCTTCTACAAAGACCTTTTGGTCCTCGAGATGATAGAAATAATACCCACAAGTTTCCTTGGGGTATCCCACAAATTTGCATCGCTCGTCCTTGATTCTAACTTATGGGGTTGTGTCTTCTAACATGGGCAGGGGCAGCCCCAGATCTTAACAACCTTAAGATCGGGCTTCTTCCCTTTCCATATCTCATATGGTGTAGACACTACCGACTTAGTTGGAACTCATTGAGAAAGGTAAGGCTGCGGTTTCTAGGGCATACCCCAGAATGAGATGGGTAGGTCAGTGAAACTCATCATGGACCGTACCATATCTAATAATGTACGATTTCTCCTTTCGGAGACACCATTGAGTTGAGGTGTATAAGGAGGTGTCCATTGGGATAATATCCCATGGTCCTTGAGGAGGCTGAGTAAACTGTGCACTTAAGTATTCACCTCCTCGATCTGATTGAAAAGTTTTGATACTCTTTCGGTCTGGTTCTCCACCTCATTCTTATACTCTCTGAATTTCTCAAAGGCCTCGGACTTGTACTTCATTAAGTACACATATCCATACCTTGAGAAATCATCAAGTAAATGTAATGAAGTAGGAGTAACCTCAATGGCATGAGTTGACATGGGTCCACATACATCACTATGTATGAGTTCCAACAACTCATTGGCTCTCTCTCAGTTCTACTAAATGGAGATTTGGTGGGTTTTCCACGAATACAAGGCTCACAAGTCGCATATGACACATAGTCGAATGGATCTAGATATCCATCATTTAGCAACTTTTGAATCCTTCTTTCATGGATGTGACCTAGCCTACAATGCCACTGGTATGCAAATTGTTCAACTCATCTCGTTTTCTTTTGGACATATTTACATTCATGATATGTGGAGTGGTGTCTAACATAAATAAACCATTATGCAATGTTCCTTTTGTGATGATCTTATCATCTAATAATATCGAACAACCATTGTTCAAAAAAAAAACAAATTTATATCCACTAACCATTAAACATGAAATGGAGATAATGTTTTTTGATAATAGAAGGAACAAAATAACATGCATCTAATGCAATAAAAGCTCCACTAGGCAGATGTAGGGCGACCTCGCCAACAGCTAATACATCAACTTTTGCTCCATTACCCATCTTGAGGTCCATCTCGCCTCTCTGTAGTCTCCTAGGCCTTGCCAGAACCTGCAACGAATTGCATATATGATAAGCACTACCGGTATCCAATACCCATGTGTTATCATAAGAGTCTAACAAATGGAGATTGATCATGAATGTACCTGAAGCTTCATCAAGCTTTTGTTTCGCCCTTTCTGCAAGTTACTCTTTGCAGTTTCTCTTCCAATGCCATGATTGCGGCTGCGGTGGTGGTGGCGGAAGGCAGTGCGGTGGAAGGGGCTGCGACTGTGGCAGCGGCAGCGGTGGTGGCTGTGGCAGCTGCGTTTGGGAAAGAAAATGAATGAATGAGAGTAAGAGAGAGCAGGTGACTATGCCTCGATGTTCGACACATGGTGCAGTTGCGAAGAAAGAAAGAAAACAAGTGCACAAAACGAAACAGGGAGGGGACGGAGGAAAAGTAGAAAAAGGATTCGAGCATACACCTTCTTTGAATCTTTGGATCAAAACCTTCAAAAGGCAAGTTTCCCGATCGTTTCTCCTGTAATTATTTTAATTTTTCTTATTGCAAGTATTATGATCTTCCTCGTGCAAGTGTTATAATCTTTCCTATTGCAAATGTCCTGATCTTTCCTTGCTGCAATTTTATCTCTACATTTTGCTTTGAATACGAGGAACTTGGAATTATTCTAGCCTTGCATTTGATATATCTCCTGTTTAGACGAAACGATTTGAATCTGTGCAACTTCTGAGATTCTGACCTTTCTACTTTGTTATGGTTATAACTTCATGTATTGACCTCTGATTTGGACAAACTTATTTGATCAGAATGTAGACTCACAAAGTCTTCTTTTGATAGCTTATTTTAAGAATTTGGAGTAAGTTCGCCTGCCCAAATTTCTGTTTCAAATAAGCCTACAGATTCTGCAAAACAGGGATCGTAATTTCTGATCTTTTGATACTAACTACCTATAAGTCCCTGTTGGAAATATTGATTTATTCAAAGCTTATTTCATTGGAAACTAGACTCATAGATCTTCTTTTGATATATGGATTGAAAGATTTGGAGTCCAAACACCTGCCTAGTTATCTGTTGAATATGACCTTATGAATTCTGCCAAACAGAGATTTTGTTCTGCGACCCTTGTTTACCAAATTATTTGTAACTCTCTCTGTTGGTCAGTTCAATTCATATGAAACCTGTTTTTTCTGAAAGTAGATTGAAATATATTTCCAATGATGCATTTCTGAGTAAATTGGAGCACGATTGATAGTTTGAATCATTTGTTCAATGTGCCTCTTGAATTCTGTCAGAAATCGAGCTTTGGTTGATTTTGCATATTCCGGTTTCATTCCTTTGGAAATTAATATCCTTTAGTTTTCTTATTCAATTGAGCTTTATATTACTGCTTTGAATTCTTGTATGCTCTTATCCATAAAATTATTTGCATTCTTGAAATCTATTGTGTAATGTTTATGCTATAACATATTGAGTCATATAGGCACATGTATATCCCATTGTTCCGCATTTGCTTTCGTTATGTGCCTATTCCAGTTTCATTCATTTGGACAATGAATTCATCTAACCTTCCTATTTGAATTGAGTTGTATATGATTGCTTGGATTCCGTGTGTGCCCTTGCTTTCATTTCCCTTCAAATCTGAATACAATTGTGAAAGATTATTGCTTACTTCGTATTGACTCGTAAAGGCACATGTACGTTTTGTTGTTCCGCGTGTGCTTCCGATATGTGCTATTTATTGTTCATACTGCCTTTCGTACTCTGGTGTTTGTGGGATTATTTGGACCTTTGCCAGAAATGGTAAAGGGTATGTGCATCGAGCTTGCGATGCTCTGCCGGCCCCCTCTGACTTCACCTATACGTGGGTGGATGGAGCTTCCAGACGTGGGAGACTTATGTCTGGTGGTCATTCAGAAATGGATGAATCACATTATGTCTGTGGTCCCACTGCACCTTCTGTATGTTTGATATGATATCTAGAGCTTTGGTTATGTTTCTATGTACATGCTTTGGATAAGAATTATATGAATGCAATGTCGAATACGACGTTTGAGCTTCTGTTTGGTATTTGTTATTGATATGCTCCGAAATGTTCCATACGCCGTTGATATACTCCGGAACATTTCATACGCCATTGATAAGCTCTGAAACATTTCATTCGTTGTTGATATGCTCCGAAAGGTTTCATCTGTTACTAGCATGCTCTGAAATGTTCCATACGCTATTGATATGCTCCGGAACATTTTCCTATGCTATTGATATGCTCCAATTACTCTATGCTCCATCTGTTATGAACCAAATAGGTTTTTGAATGACATGGCACATGATTTTGTATCTAGTGATATTGGTATCTTGAAAATTAATGTATTCTGCCTCGCATTACGATACCTTACTTGTTGAAATCATTCCTTTTGTTTTGAATATGCTTTGTCACTTGCTGAGCTGTTTTTAGCTCACTTCGTTGTTATATAAAATCTTTCAGGTCAGCTTGTCACTCTTTGAGATGTTTTGAATTGGGCTGAGGCAATGGAGAGCTATTCAGAATTATGGGCAAGTCTTGTGGGTTATTATGTTATTATTGTATAAGCACATTTTGTATGTAATGAAATGTTGTCGATGAATCGAAATGGATATACTGTATAAAAGTGTTAGAAAATCTCTCTTATTTGGAATTTCAGAATGTTAAATCTAGTTTATGATGATATGAACTTGTGGTGAATAATTGGAGTTCTGATTGTATAATTTATTTAGCTTGTGGATTTATAAATGTTGTTCATGTTTGTTAAGTTGGCTTGGATTGCCATAAATGTGAATTATCGAGTGATGTGATATATGATTATAAACTGTGTTAGGATGAAGAGCACTAAGGGGGGGGGGGGGTGAATTAGTGCAGCGGAAACCTTTCTGCGATTAAAACGAAATTGCGTTCAAACGATAAAAATGATTTTTCTTTGAAAGCCGATTCTAAGATTACTTTAACTTAAGATCAAGCAAGATGATGTTAAAGTCAATCTATGAAGGCAGTTAGCAGTTATGATGAAAACCAGAATATAAGCGTAAACTGAAATACGACGTTCGTACGAAGAAACTGATTTACGTCTAAATGCTGATTCATAAATCACTAGATTAGGCGATATGCTGTTTAAGCAAGGGTATAAAGGCAATTTGCAGTTATGGTAAAAATCAAAACGTAAACGTAATCTGAAATATGATGATCGTACGAAAAAGCAAATTTACATCTAAACGCAGATTCGGAAAGTGCAAAGCTTGAAACCCGATCGTATATGCGCAGGAAGCAGTAAGCTTCAGAGGAGGTTTGCAGTAAAGATAATATGCTCAAAGTAAAAGCAAACCGAGATTTAGAGTGGTTCGGTCGATCTTGACCTACTCCACTTTTGGCTTCCTCCACCGGCCGAAGTCACCGGCGTCAACTAGAGGCCTTCCTTCAATAAGGCCAACCACCTTTTACAGTTTTCACTCCTTTTGGCCGGGCTTAGGAGATAACCCTTACAGATTTTTTTTTCTCCTCTCTTTACAACTCAAAACTTTGAAGAACAGAGGAGGAGAACTTTTGGCCTTTACAAGAATTTTTGAGCTCTAAGAATCACAGAAAAGAGATCAAGATTTCGAGTATGTCAGTGCTCTTTCAGTCTTTGAATGGGTGGGGTATTTATAGGCCTCAACCAAGTTTAAATTTGGAGCTCAAAACTATCAAATCCCGGAATTCCGGGATCGGTGATTACACCTCGACTAGAGCGGTTACCTTTTTGGCGAGCTTCGAAGACCGAGCTCGGTGGTGCTACCTCTTTGTCGGGGAGGTTGCACCACCCAGTCTCGCTTGGAGGCCGAGCCGGTGTGGTTGCACCTCCTGGCTTCGAGGGCAGTTGCACCGCTTGCGAGCTTCGAAGATCGAGCTCGGTGCGGTGCTACCTCTCTGTCGGGGAGGTTGCACCGCCCGCCTCGCCGGAGGCCCTGAGCCCAGGCGGTTGCACCTCGGCTGGGGCGGTTGCACCGCCGGTCTCCTTGGGAGACTTAGCCCGGCAGTGCTACCTCTGGCTTAGGCGGTTGCACCGCCCGGGTGCAATCGTGGTCCGAATGGGTAGATCCATTCGGCCCAACTTGGGTTTTTCAGGGGCCCAATTGCCCCAAGATGAAGCTAATGGGATCACCTCCCATTTCCAACTTAATCATTGTGCTAACTACGATAAATCCTAAGACAATTTCTGCAGCTTGCTCCGGTACGTCAATCGCTTCTTCCGGCGAGTTTCCGACGAACTTCCGTCGATCAACCGATGAACCCTCGATGATGCTCCTACGGACTTCCGGCAAACTCCTGGACTTGCGACGATCCACTTGGCGAGTTCCGACGAGCTTCTTTTGGCAAGCTTATGGACTTCTCAGTTTGTTCCTTGAGAACCTCCGGCATTTGTCCAGAACTTCCGTCGAACTCTCGAACTCCCAACGTGATCATTGTCTTGACTCCGGCGTAACTCCTGTTGCATGTCTAACTTTCATCGTAGTTAATCCTGCACACTTATCTCAACACATAGATTAGACAACAAATGACAATTGACTTCATCATCAAAATCCGAGATTCAACAATCTCCCCCTTTTTGATGATGACAATCAATTGATAATGGAGTTAACCTTAACTCCCCCTGTCTATATGCCATACTTGAGATAAGTCATTCTTGAATTCAAGACCTAAGAATTCAAGCGACATATTGATAAGTTAAATCATTTGAACTTATCAATACTCCCATCATGATGCCCATCATGATGTATCTCTCTGAAGATGATGTCAAGGCTTGACATTCATTTTCAGATTTTACATTACAAGTTTGAATGATGGTAATAGTAACAATTTATCATATTATAAGATATCAACATGTAAAGTTGTGAAGTAAGATTTTGATATCATTACATGATGTACACATTTCAAATATCTTAGCAAGTGTTGCATTTCTTCACATGGTAAGATATCAACTCAAGGCATAATGCAAATTATAGCATCTGTTCATATATCTCTTGGTGATGCAAGCATGGCAGCATAATCATAGCATCAGTGTTTATAGCATCAATTCATATATTTATAATGCAAATTATAGCATATGTTCATATATCTCTTGGTGATGGCATAATCATAGCATCATTGTTTTTAGCATCAATTCATATATTTCTCCCCCTTTGTCATCAACAAAAAGCATGGTAGTTGTGATACCAGGAAAACAATATAAGCAAGTTATCAAGCATATAAAGGAAGGCATGATACGTAGATTGCTTTGAATACTTCTTCTTCTTTTTTTGTTATAATCCTTTGTGCATGAAGGAGGAAAACCATTTGTGATTCCAGCTATTTGTGAGTTTACTTTGAGTCAAGATATGTGTTTGAAACAGCTTTTTGCAAGTAAAATACTATCATCCATATTTCAAGATGGAATTCATAAGCAGGAATCATTTCATCAAATCCATTTCAAAAAATATTTTTCATAAGAGTGTATGAGAAAATTTGATTTTTAGTATTCCAACTATTAAGCGAATATGAAAATGAGATGAACTCTTTCATGCATTCGGACAAGACTATGCTACAGATTTTCAAATACAATCATGAAGACAAAACATTTCAACACATGTTATGTAATGGCAATCAAGTGATTTGATCATTCAATAAAGTCCGAAAAATAATTTTAACTAGTTTATCTATTCGGACACATCAATATTCCTAATTGTCTTCTTATGAAATCAAATTGTTCTTCACTTAGAGGTTTTGTAAAAATGTCAGTTAGTTGATGTTTAGTATTAATGGTAATGACTTATCAACTGTATTGGTATATCACTTTTTCAAACTATATTTATCATGGAAATCAAAGCACAAGGTTTTCAAAACTTTTAGTTTCAATATAAAATCTGAGATAACCATTTAGTTTATATTTACCATAAGGCACAAGGCATATATTTACAACGATAGATGTTTACAACTCCACATATGCTCAAAATATATCAGGCAACCATAACAAGGATCAAGACAAAGTACATCATGGTGCGTAACATAAGGAGTTTATAACAACAATAGATGATTATGTTCATACAAGCTCATTCATGAGGTGGAAAATTAAAGTGCCTAAACAAGGAGTCAAATTGACGATGAATTTGCTGCAACTCAGATAGGATTTGATCTTGTTGTTGTTCAAGCCGTTCTTGTCTTTGTTCGAATCGGTCCATCCGAATCCCAATATCTTCTACAGATAATGTATGAGTTTGCTCAAATGGATGTGTTTCCTCAAAGGGACAAATCGGAGGAGATTGGGTACCCCTAAATACTGGTGTTTCCGGTTCTAGTTCAGGTTGAGGGGGATCAGTTCTTCTTGGCATTCTAACCCAATTGTCGTTTCTATAAAAACATCTTAATTTGTGAAATAGATTTTTATTTATTATGCTAAATCTATCTATTTTTATTACTTCTTCTTCCGGTGGTATTAGAATATCGTAGGCTTTCATTATTCTAGTGATTATACCACCATATGGGAGCATCATGTCTTTCTTAGACAGTTCTAACATGTTTTGTTGGATAAGATAACCAAGACAGATGTCATGTCCTTTCATGATCAAATACATAGTTCCTAATTCTAATTGACTTACTTCATCATGATGGTATTGTTTAGGGAGAATGATGCTAGTTAGGATATGATGAAGTACCTTAGTGTTTAGAGGCAGTAGATGTTCGCAACTTTTAGGAACAAATGCTAAGTTGAGATTGGCAAAAATTGTTCCTAAGGCTTCAACATATGTTGTTCCAATAGTTTCTTCATCCCATGATCCTCTAAAGTAAAGTCCTATACTTTTCATGGGAATGCCTATCATGTCGCAAATGAATCTATCCGTAATTGAGATGTGTTGTCCTAAAAGATAGGTGGACATTTTTTCTTCTTCATCTATTTGTATGTTGTTGTAAAACAATCTAACAAGTCTTGGATAGATGGGTTCGTTAATTTATAAAATTAGAAGTAGATCTAAGTTTGCAAACCATTGGATTGTTTATAAGTCTCTTAATTCATTTAAATCTACGTATTTTCCCTTATTGACACTCCGAAGTTCGAAAGAGGAAAATTTTCCAGCATGGTTTTTTGAATTGAAAAGGGTGAGATCAAAATCTTCTACTAATCTCCTCTTTCCTTTGTCCCTTGAGGATCTTCTAGATCCCATAACTACTGTTGTTTAGAAGAATAGTGATGAGCAAGAGTAAATGAATGAAAAAAAACAGAGTTTAAGGGCTTCTTAGAGAGTACCTTAGTGAGATCTTCAAGAGAGGGAAGGATTGTTGATGTTTTGCTCCGAAATGAGGGGTATTTGGGATGCTAAGAGGGGTGAAATGGGGATGGAGGAGGCTTGGACGAGTAGAGGAGGAAAGGAAGTGAGTTGGGGTCGATTTCACCGCCGGCCCTAGCTTGGGTTAAAAAGGGTAGAGTTGCGGGCGGTTGCACCTCTAGCTGGAGCGGTGCAACCGTTGGCAACACGTGACAGCTGGAGGTGCTACCTTCAGCTGGGGCGGTGCCACCGCCTACAGGCGGTGAGCACTTGTTCTGATAAGTGTGATTTGATCTGAGAGTTTTTTTGTCTTGAGAAGAATTTTCATTCAGAGCAATCAACTTTACTTACGTAATTACGTAAGAGTTTTCATTTTAAGGCAAGGACTTTTGCACGATCAAGATAGATCTTTTAACGTGCATACTCTCAATGTCGTACACATGTTTGTGATAGTTTGTTCAAGTTGGTAAGCCTTGCAAGTTCATGACAGACTTAGTTACTTCATGATACAGAGTTGGATTCGAAGGTTATGAACAGATGAAATTGATGGGTTCGAAAATCCAGAGGATATGTGAATTTGGGAATCATACGTCTCTAATTCTGAAAAGTCAAATAAGGTTGTATCTAAATCGCATTTGTGATTTAAATTCATAAACTCCATCTGTTATTTAGGCTAGAGAGTATTGCGAGTTCCTTTTAGGATCTTGGGTCATGACTATCGAGAATCAAGGAGCAGAATATTATTTCTTGCTCCAGCCTAAAATTTTTATGTTTTTAATATTTTTACAGGAAGGGATGATTTTTAGGTACCCATTTGCTTTTAGGTGCCTCACAAATAGATCTACATTGTCTATCATGTTGTATAGAATTTATCATGGTTCCTTTAGGAACCCAGATCAATTTGTTTGTACTAATTTTCTTGAACGGACAATAATGCGTCTTGTGTCCAAATTTGCAAAAAAAGTTGCATTTGTTTTGATGTCGAATATGTAATATGGGGCCTTTTACGAAGGTGGTTGGATTTTGGTGAGGACTTCTCACAAATCCAATTCCACTTCTTTTGGGAACGTGACCCTTGTTTGTAAGGATCATGTTTAATGACTTGCTACCAACCTCGAATTTCTTCAAGGTGTCCTTAAGTAGCAAGTTTTTCTTTTGGAGAGTTTCTAGATCATGGCATTTTATGCATGAGCTTAAACTATCATGATGTTCAGCTCTTAACTTATCGAAATTACAAATAAGACTATCATGCTCCTTTTTTAGTAATTTATATTTTCTACTAATTGTCTTACATTCATCAAATAATTCATGGAAAGGATTTAATAATTCATGATAAGGTAAATCTGCATCAATTAAATTTGTTACCTCATCTCCGATGGCCATTAAGGCGTAATGAGCAACTTGCTCGGTGTTGGACTCCTCTTCTTCGGATGCGCTCGAATCATCCCATGTTGCTTTGAGCGCCTTCTTCTTGGATGTTCTTTTCTTGGCTTGGGGACAATCGTTCTTGTAGTGTCCCGGCTTTTTGCACTCATAGCAAATAACTTGATCCTTCTTGGGTTCAAGTTTATTTTTTGCGTCATTCTTAAACTTGTTTCTTTTAAAGAATTTTTTAAATTTTCTTGTTAGAAGTGCCAAGTCATTATCACAGTCCTCATCACTTGAGTTTTCTCTCAAGTGACCTTCTAAAGTTTTAAGTGCCATATCCTTCCTGTTTTTTGGAAGGATGTCTTCTTGCTCTTCATGAGCTTTACAAGTCATCTCGTAGGTCATTAATGACCCGATTAGTTCTTCAAGAGGGAAGTTGCGCAGATCTTTTGCCTCTTGAATAGCAGTGACTTTAGGATCCCAACTCTTAGGAAGGGATCTAAGAATCTTATTTACGAGCTCAAAATCCGAAAAATTTTTCCCGAGTCTTCTTAGACCGTTGACGACATCCGTGAAACGAGTAAACATGTCGCTAATGGTTTCACTCGGTTTCATCCGGAAAAGTTCGAAAGAATGTAATAGAAGATTGATTTTTGACTCTTTCACTCAACTTGTGCCTTCGTGAGTCACTTCGAGTGTGTGCCAAATATTAAATGCGGTTTCATAAGTTGAAACACGGTTAAACTCGTTTTTATCAAGTGCACAAAATAAAGCATTCATAGCCTTTGCATTAAGAGCGAAAGCCTTCTTCTCCAATTCATTCCAATCGATCATTGGAAGAGAAGACATCGAAAATCCGTTTTCGACAAGATTCCAAAGTTTAAAATCCATAGAAATAAGAAAGATCCTCATTCGGGTCTTCCAATAGGTATAGTCCGTCCCACTGAACATGGGTGGACGTGTAATAGAATGGCCCTCTTGGTTTCTGGCGTATGTCATCTCTCTTGGGTTTTAATCCGTTAGAGAGTTAACCCTGCTCTGATACCAATTGTTAGGATCAAGAGCACTAAGAGGGGGGGCGGTGAATTAGTGCAGCGGAAAACTTTCTACGATTAAAACGAAACTGCGTTCAAACGATAAAAATGATTTCTGTTTGAAAGCTGATTCTAAGATTACTTTAACTTAAGATCAAGCAAGATGATGTTAAAGTCAATCTATGAAGGCAGTTTGCAGTTATGATGAAAACCAGAATATAAGCGCAAACTGAAATACTACATTCATACGAAGAAAATGATTTACGTCTAAATGCTGATTCGTATATCACTTGATTAGGCGAGATGCTGTTTAAGCAAGGGTATAAAGGCAGTTTGCAGTTATGGTAAAAATCAAAACATAAACGTAATCTGAAATATGATGATCGTACGAAAAAGCAGATTTACGTCTAAACGCAGATTCGGAAAGTGCAAAGCTTGAAACCCGATCGTATATACGCAGAAAGCAGTAAGCTTCAGAGGAGGTTTGCAGTAAAGATAATATGCTCAAAGTAAATGCAAACCGAGATTTAGAGTGGTTCGGTAGATCTTGACCTACTTCACTTTTGGCTTCCTCCACCGACGAGGTCACTGATGTCAACTAGAGGCCTTCCTTCAATAGGCGAAGGCCAACCACCCTTTTACAGTTTCACTCCTTTTGACGGGCTTAGGAGACAACCCTTACAGAAATTTTCTCTCCTCTCTTTACAACTCAAAACTTTGAAGAACAGAGGGAGGAGAACTTTTGGCCTTTACAACAATTTTGAGCTCTAAGAATCACAGAAAGAGATCAAGATTTCGAGTATGTCTGTGCTCTTTCAGTGCTGAATGGGTGGGGTATTTATAGACCCCAACCCAGTTCAAAATTGAAGCTCAAAACTATCAAATCCCGAAATTCCGGGATCAGGCGGTTGCACCTCCTGACTCGAGCGATTGCACCGCCTGGCAGAGCTCGAAGACCGAGCTCAGGCGGTGCTACCTCTCTGTCAAGGGAGGTTGCACCGCCCAGTCTCGCTTGGAGATTGAGCCCAGGCGGTTGCACCTCCTGACTGAGGCGGTTGCACCGCTTGCCAGAGCTCGAAGACCGAGCTCAAGCGGTGCTACCTCTCTGTCAGGGGAGGTTGCACCGCCCAGTCTCGCTCGGAGACTGAGCCCAAGCGGTTGCACCTCCTGGCTGGGGCGGTTGCACCGCCCAGTCTCCCTGGGAGACTTAGCCCAGGCGGTGCTACCTCCTGGCTTGGGCGGCTGCACCGCCCAGTGCAATCAGGGTCCGAATGGGTAGATCCATTCGGCCCAACTTGGGTTTTTCAGGGGCCCAATTGCCCCAAGATTAAGCTAATGGGATCACCTCCCATTTCCAACTTAATCATTGTGCTAACTACGATAAATCCTAAGACAATTTCTGCAGCTTGCTCTGGTACGTTAATCGCTTCTTCCGGCAAGTTTCCGGCGAACTTCCGTCGATCAACCGATGAACCCTCGGTGATGCTCCTGCGGACTTCCGGCAAACTCCTGGACTTGCGACGATCCACTTGGCGAGTTCCGACGAGCTTCTTTTGGCAAGCTTATGGACTTCTCGGATTTGTTCCCGCAGAACCTCCGACGACTGTCCGAACTTCCGTCGAACTCTCGAACTCCCAACGTGATCATTGTCTTGAGTCCGACGCAACTCCTGCTGCATGTCTAACTTTCATCGTAGTTAATCCTACACACTTATCTCAACACATAGATTAGACAACAAATGACAATTGACTTCGTCATCAAAATCCGAGATTCAACAAACTGCACAGGTTTTATAGATGTGAATTTGATAGAATGTTTTTCAGTGTCCTCAAATGTGTGTTTCGATCCTGGATGAATTTGTGATGAAAATTTTTAATATCATGGATATTTAAGGGGGCTTGATAGAGGTGGTATCAGAGCATGGTTTGAGGATCACTGAAATATTTGATATGTTGACGTGCAAAATATATTGAGGTCTAGTGAACTATAATGATTGGTGAAAATTTTCTTTGATGCATTTTAGGAATCTAGGATGATGAGGATATATGGTCCTCCTATTTTATTTGTTTCTGATTAATTAAGGGGGATGAAAGGGTTGATCGAGGATACTAAATCAGAGTAGCGTAATGAAAGCATGGTGAACCAAATTTCATTAGTGGTAGAAAAACGGATGATGCAAACAGAGAAGATATTTGATGTACAAAATTGTTCTGACGATCGAAAGAATTCTTTTGCCATCTTTTATTGGAAGTAGAGGCTGATCATTAATGGCAACAATGAAAAGAATTTTTGGAGATCAGTGACAAGAATGATAAGGACAAGGTTACCAATAAAAATATGATTGGAAATGAATCAGAAAGTAATAACAAGAGTGTCAAGGCATTTGGATTTGAAATGGGAAGTCACCACAAACTCAATTATGTGTGAATTACAAGTTAAATTATGAAACAAGTTTGTGTTTTCGGATGACTGGAGTCTATTTTGCTTGTGGAAAGTTATATCATAAAATAAAAGATTGCCCTTTGAACAAGAAGAAAGAGTCACTACCTCTTAAATCATCAGCCCATGTCAGAGTGTATGCTATCACTGATTATGATTCTAAAACTTCTGAATTAGTGATCGAAGGTATTATGTATGTTTATGAAAGAATGCAAATATTTGTTTGACCATGGGTCCCATCTACGATTTGATTCGTAATATTTTGCTTATCACTTTGGCACTCAACCTAGACCACTGCATTATGTGATATATGCAAATACAATCATTGAAGATTCTTTGATAACGGACTTGAATATGGTCCTCTTGTCTGATTTTATTGGAGAACTTGAACTTTTTCTGATTTAGTTCTCCTAGAGATTTGGAGTTTTGATATTATACTTGGTATGGATTGGCTATCTTTCTATCATACCAGTATGGATTGGTATATAACAAATGATCACTTTTTGCATATTTGATCAACCGATCTTTTATTTTGAGAGTATTGGACATGATTTATCTCCTTGCCTAATGTATCCCAGGATGACTTACTTGGATTACCTCCAAACGTGACTTTGCTTTTAATTTGATCCTCGGGACAATCCCAAGCCTCTCTACAGAATGATATCATTTAAGTGGAATTGGAAAAGCAACTATAAGGACTATTAAAATGAGGATTTTATTTGGCTTAATATTTCATCATGGGGTGCTCTGGTATTAGTTAAAAAGATGGATGGAACATTGAGGCTTTGTATTAATTATAGACAGTTAAATCAGGTGATAAAAAAAAAAAAAAAAAAAAAACGAGTATTCTCTAAAGTGATAACCTGTTTGATTAAATTAAGGATGCACAAGTATTTTCAAAGATTGATCGAAGGTTGGGTTACCATCTATTGAGGATCAAGGAGGAGAATATTTCGGTCACTCTCGGAAAATTGTATAATTGTATTGTATTAATAAAACTATTTGAGAACATGAGGAGAAAATAAAGAAAATATAATCCTCATCTTTTCATCGATTGAGCTATGATCAATTTAGAGGACTAAATTTTTTTTTAAGGGGGAGAGAGTGTAATATCCCTCACTTTTGAAAATTTATTAATGAGGATTTATATGTAAATTGGAGGACCTATATGTAAATATAGGTCTGTCAAGGACTAAACTGTTAAGTTACAAAAAAGAAAAAAATAAAGAAAACCGAAAATTTCGGTTTTATCCCACCGCCTCCCACGCTCTCTGTTCAGGGGAACAGAGAGAGGAGCTGTGGGGCGTGGGGAGAAGAAAAGAAGGAGAGGGAAAAGAAGAGAGGAAGAAGAGGGAGAAGAGAAGAAAAGAAGGTAGAAGAAGAAGAAGAAGAAGAAAAGAGGAGGTGGCTGCGGCAAGGTCTGCAGCGAGGAGCTGTGGGGCGTTGGGGAGGAGAAAGGAAGAAGAGGAGAAGAAGAAAAGAAGGAGAAGAGGGAAAAAGAAGAGAGGAGGAAGAAGAGGGAGAAGAGAAGAATAGAAGAGGAAGAAAAAAAAGAGGAAGTGGGAGAGGAGCGAGAGGTGGAAGCAGCTAGGGCTGCAGCACCACCTGTTTCCTGCAGGCGGAAACAGAGGAGACGAGGTCTGGGGCGTTGGGGAGGAGAAAGAAGAAGAAGAGGAAAAAGAAGAAGAGAAAAAGAAAAAAAGAGAAGAATGGCTGCGGCATGGGCTGCAGTGAGAAGGTGGGGTGTCGGGTAGGAGAAGAGAAGAAGAGGAGAAGAAGGAGAAGAAGAAGAAGAGGAAGAGAAGAAATAGAAGAAGGGGTGAGTGGGGCACCCTCTGTTTCCTGCAGAAGGAAACAGAGGAGAGGAGGTGCTGTGCGTCGGGGAGAAGAAGGGGAGGAAGGAGAAGAAGAGAAGAAGAAGAAAGGAAGGAGAAGGAAGAGAAGAAGGGAAAGAAGTGAAGCAGCGGTTGCGGCTGTGGCAGCTGCAGCTGTGGCAGGAAAAAGGGGGGAAGGAGAGGAAGAAGAGAAGGGGAAGAAGGGGCTGCGGCTGCGACGATGGCAGCTGCAGTTGGACGAGGAGAAGGAGAGGAAACAGAGCAGGGGAGGAAGAAGAGGCTGCGGCCGTGGCTGAGGCTGCGACTGCAGCAGTACAGCTGGGAAAGAAGAGAAGGAAAGGAAGAAGAAGAGAAAGGAAAAGGGAAGAAGAGAGGAAGAGGAGAAGGGGAGGCAGCCAGGCAGTGGCAGCTGCAGCTGGAAGAGAAGGAGAGGAAACAGAGGGGGGAGGAAGAAGAGGTCCGGCTGTGGTGGCTGTGGCCAATAGCTGCGACTGCGGTGGCGACGTTGAGCTGCAGTAGCTGCGGCAGCGGTGGTACCGCAGCAGCTGCTTTGGGAAATAGAAAGAAAGGAAAGGAAAAAAAAAAAAAAAAAAGGGGTGGGGGCTGGGGCCATGATTTGCGGGCTGTGGTGGTGGCGGACAGCTTTCCGGCAATTGTGTTTGGGAAAAAAAAAAGTAGGAACCAGAGAAGGAGGAAGGCAGTGTGGTAGAAGGGGCTGCGACTATGGCAGCGGTAGTGGCTGTGGTGGCATGCAGCTGCGTTGGGAAAAAAAAAAGAATGAATGAGAGTAAGAGAAACAGTGGTCTGTGCCTCGATGTTCGACACATACATGCGATTCATGCGAAGAAAGAAAGAAAACGAGTGCACAAAACGAAACAGGGAGGGGACGGAGGAAAAGTAGAAAAAGGATTCGAGCGTATACCTTCTTCGAATCTTTGGATCAAAACCTTCAAAAGGCAAGTTTCCCGATCGTTTCTCCTGTAATTGTTCTAATTTTTCTTATTGCAAGTATTATGATCTTCCTCGTGCAAGTGTTCTAATATTTCCTATTGCAAATGTCCTGATCTTTCCTTTCGCAATTTTATCTCTACATTTTGCTTTGAATACTGAGGAACTTTGAATTGTTCTAGCCTTGCATTTGATACATCTCCCGTTTAGACGAACGATTTGAATCGTGCAACTTCGAGATTCCGACCTTTCTACTTTGTTATGGTTATAACTTCATGTATTGACCTCGATTTGGACAAACTTATTTGATCGAATGTAGACTCACAAAGTCTTCTTTTGATAGCTTATTTTAAGAATTGAGTAAGCTGCTTTGCCCAAATTTCTGCTTCAAATAAGCCTTCTGATTCTACAAAACAGGGATCGTAATTTACGATCTTTTGATCCGAATCGCCTATAAGTCCCCTGTTGGAAATATTGATTTATTCAAAGCTTATTTTCATGGAAACTAGACTCATAGATCTTCTTTTAATATATGGATTGAAAGATTTGTAGTCCAAACACCGCTTGATTATTTGTTGAATCTGACCTTATGAATTCTGCCAAACAGAGATTTTGTTCTATGACCCTTGTTTACCAAATTATTTGTAACTCTCTCTGTTGGACAGTTCAATTCATATGAAACTTGTTTTATCTAAAAGTATATTGAAATATCTTTCCAATGATGCATTTCTGAGTAAATTGGAGCACGATTGATAGTTTGAATCATTTGTTCAATGTGCCTCTTGAATTCTGTCAGAAATCGAGCTTTGGTCGATTTTGCATATTCTGGTTTCATTCCTTTGGAAATTAATATCCTTTAGCTTTCTTATTCAATTGAGCTTTATATTACTGCTTTGAATTCTTGTACGCTCTTATCCTTCAAATTATTTGCATTCTTGAAATCTATTGTGCAATGTTTATGCTATAACATATTGACTCATATAGGCACATGTATATCCCATTGTTCCGCATTTGCTTTTGATATGTGCCTATTCCAGTTTCATTCATTTGGACAATGAATTCATTTAACCTTCCTATTTGAATTGAGTTGTATATGATTGCTTGGATTCCGTGTGTGCCCTTGCTTTCATTTCCCTTCAAATCTGAATACAATTGTGAAAGATTATTGCTTACTTCGTATTGACTCGTAAAGGCACATGTACGTTTTGTTGTTCCGCGTGTGCTTCCGATATGTGCTATTTATTGTTCATACTGCCTTTCGTACTCTGGTGTTTGTGGGATTATTTGGACCTTTGCCAGAAATGGTAAAGGGTATGTGCATAGAGCCTGCGATGCTCTGCCGGCCCTCTCTGACTTCACCTAGACGTTGGTGAATGGAGCTCCCAAACGTGGGAGACTTCTGTCTGGTGTTCATTCAGAAATGGATGAATCACATTATGTCAGTGGTCCCACTGCACCTTCTGTATGTTTGATATGATATCTAGAGCTTTAGTTATATGTTTCTGTACATGTTTTGGATAAGAATTATATGAATACAACGTCAAATACGACGTTTGAGCTTCTGTTTGGTATTTGTTATTGATATGCTCTGAAATATTCCATACGCCGTTGATATACTCCGGAATATTTCATACGCCATTGATATGCTCTGAAACGTTTCATTCGTTGTTGATATGCTCTGAAAGGTTTCATCTGTTACTAGCATGCTCTGAAATGTTCCATACGCTGTTGATATGCTCCGGAACATTTTCCTATGCTATTGATATGCTCCAATTACTCTATGCTCCACTTGTTATGAACCAAATAGGTTTTTGAATGACATGGCACATGATTTTGTATCTAATGATATTGGTATCTTGAAAATTCTTGTATTCTGCCTCGCATTATGATACCTTACTTGTTGAAATCATTCCTTTTGTTCTGAATATGTTTTGTCACTTGCTGAGCTGTTTTTAGCTCACTCCATTGTTATATAAAATCTTTCAGGTCAGCTTGTCACTCTTTGAGATGTTTTGAATTGGGATGAGGCAGTGGAGAGCTATTCAGAATTATGGGCAAGTCTTGTGGGTTATTATGTTATTATTGTATAAGCACATTTTGTATGTAATGAAATGTTGTCGATGAATCGAAATAGATATACTGTGTAAAAGTGTTAGAAGATCTCTCTTATTTGGAATTTCATAATGTTAAATCTAGTTTATGATGATATGAACTTGTGGTGAATAATTGGAGTTCTGATTGTATAATTTATTTAGCTTGTGGATTTATAAATGTTGTTCATGTTTGTTAAGTTTGCTTGGATTGCCATAAATGTGAATTATCGAGTGATGTGATATATGATTATAAACTGCACAGGTTTTATAGATGTGAATTTGATAGAATGTTTTTCAGTGTCCTCAAATGTGTGTGTAGATCCTGGATGAATTTGTGATGAAAATTTTTAATATCATGGATATTTAAGGGGGCGTGACAAACCTCCAGCAAATACTCGGCCATATCAATATCTACAACTCCAAAAGGATGAAATAGAAAGGATTGTAAAAGAGATGCTCGAAACAGGAGTTATTCGGTCAAGTTGCAATCTCTACTCTTCACCGGTGCTACTTGTACGCAAGAAGAACGGAACATGGCGAATATGCGTTGATTACCGAGCTCTCAATGGCATAACCATCAAGGACAAATACCTTATTCCAATAGCAGATGAATTGCTAGATGAAAGGGAGCACAAATCTTCACAAAGCTGGACCTTTGATCCAGGTATCATCAAATATGAGTGTGCGAAGAAGACATATCGAAAACCACCTTTTGAACACACAACAACCACTACAAATTTTTGCTTTCTTCAACAGAAGGTGGAATATCTTGGGCATATCATATCAGACGAAGGTGTGACAATGGACCCCTTCAAAATTGAAGCAATGCAAAACTGGCCTACCCCGAGAAATATAAAATTGCTACATGGCTTTCTGGGTTTAACAGGCTACTACCGCAAGTTCATGAAAAACTATGGAAAGATCAATGCACTACTTACTTCCTTATTGGAAAAAGATGTCTTCCAATGGTTGGATAGAGCCTTTGCTTCCTTCGATAAACTTAAGGTAGCCATGACGACGACGCCGATGCTAACACTACCAGATTTCAACCAACCCTTCATTATTGAGGCCGATGTATCTGGAGTCGGAATTGGAGCCATTCTCATGCAAGATGGTCGACCACTCGCATACACTAGCAAGGCATTATCTCCCTCCCATCAAAATAAGTCAACATATGATAAGGAGATGCTCGCCATTGTGCGCGCAGCAACGAGGTGGAGACCCTACTTGATTGGTCGACGATTTCAAAATAAACCCGACCATAAAAGCCTCAAGTACTTTTTGAAGCGAAAGATATCATCCCCTGAGCAGCAAAAATGGGTAACAAAACTTCTTGGATTTGATTATGAAATAACTTACAAAAAGGGGAAAGAGAATGTTCTTGCAGATGCGCTTTCGCAGCTACCCAAGCAAGCTGAAGTTTCGGCCATTTCACTTCCGACCAGTGACTTCCTTGAGGATATTAAGATGGAATGGCAGGAAGATTCAAAGACTAGTAAGATTATAAAAAAATTAGAGGAAGCACCAAGCTTTGTGGCTCATTACAATTGGGACTCAAAAGAATTACATTATAAGGGACGCATTGTGCTTATGATAAATTCTACTTGCATCTTCACGAGCAGATTTTGGACAAAGTTATTCCATATGCAGGGTACTAAATTGAAAAGGAGTACGGCATATCACCCACAAATCAACGGCCAGACAAAAGTTGTAAATAGGTGCTTGGAGACAGCCCAAAGTCATCCACCAAATATGACTATCCAAGAAGAACTCCAAACCCAGCCAAGTGCCATTATTGATCGACGGATCGTGACTCGACGACGACGACCCACTACTAAAGTGCTAATACAGTGAGTGAACCTACCAACAGAAGATACCACTTGGGAGAACTATGACGACTTGAAGATCAAATTCCCAAAATTTATGAATCGTCAGCCTCGAGGACAAGGCTGATTTAAAAAGGGCGGGTCTATTAGGACTCTAGCTAGGAGAGTCCTAATTGAGAGGGACATTCATGTAAAACCTACCTAAGCCGACCCCTATTAAAGAGGTGAAGAGGCCGGCTAGGGTTAGGAGGTTGTTTCTTTGAGATGAATTAGGAGTTGTAAAGGAATAGGAGTCTTGAGTAGAAGTCCTATTAGGAGTTGGTTAGACGAAGGAGTCTTGAGTAGGAGTCCTATTAGGAGTTAGGGTTTAGAAACTCTATAAATAGCGATGTATTCCTCCTCTTTTGAAAAGCAATAGATGAATCTTTTTTGCAGCTTTTGAGCAGCAACTTGGAGGGAAGAACCCCTATAGAGTTCCAAGGAGGCCGATCCCCTAAAGAGATCAACCCCAAGTTTAGAATCTGCAAGGGTTCTAACAGTAGCACCGTCCCTGCTATACGAATGCCCCATCCAGCCCTGTGCCACCCGGCGGGTTCTAGGGTGCTAAGATGGCTGACGTTTTGCTCTGCTCAAATCGTTCGCCATGGCACACAAGAACGGCCCAAAAACAGGCCAAAACAGTCCAAAAACGAGCCAAAATTGGCCATTTTTGGCCGAGCGAGCGAGCGGCGAGCGGAGGAAAGCTAGCGAAGTGAGAGGCAGCACCGTCCCTGCTATACGAATGCACCATCCAGCCCTGTGCCACCCGGGTGGTTCCAGGGTGCTGAGATGGCTAACGTTTTGCTCTGCTCACGTCGTTCACCGCGGCACACAAGAACGGCCTAAAAATTAGCCAAAACAGGCCAAAAATGGGCCAAAACTTGCCATTTTTGGCTGAGCGAGCGAGCGACGAGCGGCGGACAGCGAGCGAAGCAAAAGGCAGCACTGTCCCTACTATACGAATGCCCCATCCAGCCCTGTGCCACCCGTGGGGTTCCAGGGTGCTAAGATGGTTGACGTTTTGCTCCGCTCACGTCATTTGCCGTGGCACACAAGAACGGTCGAAAAACTTGCCAAAACAGCCCAAAAACGGGCCAAAACTAGCCATTTTTGGCTAAGTGAGCGAGCGGCGGAAAGTGAGCGAAGCGAGAGGCAGCACCGTCCTTGCTATACGAATGCTCCATCTAACCCTGTGCCACCAGGGGTTCGTGGTCTTTGAGATGGTCGACGTTTTGCTCTCGCTCACGTCGTTCGTCGTGGCACATAAGAACTGCCCAAAAAAAAGCGGCCAAAACAGCCCAAAAGCGGGCCAAAAGCGGCCAATTTTGGTCGCGAGCGGCGGCGGCGGCGGTAAAGGCGGCGAGAAGTAGCACCGTTCCTGCTATCTGAATGCCCCATCCAGATACGGTGCCACCCGGGTTCCATGGTGCTTTGAGATGGTGGACGTTTTGCTTTCGCTCATGTCGTTCGCCGCAAGACGCAAGAACTGCCCAAAAACAGGCCAAAACGGCCCAAAAGGGGCCAAAACTGGCCATTTTGGTCGAGCCCGGCGAAAGTGAAGCGATAGGCAGCACCGTCCATGCTATCTGAATGCACCATCCAGCCCCTGTGCCACCCGGGGCTTCTAGGGTCTTTGAGATGGCGACGTTTTGCTCGGCCACGCCGATTAGCCAGCGACATGCAAGAACTGCCCAAAAAACTAGCCATAATAGCCCAAAAACAGGCCAAAACTAGCCATTTTTGGTCGAGGCGGCGAACAATGGAGCGACGGTTATCGAAAGCAAAGCAAGAGGCAACACCGTCCCTACTATCACGAATGCCCCATCTAGCCCATTGCCCCCCGGGGTTCCATGGTCTTTGAGATGGCTGACGTTTTTTGCTTCACTCCGCGTCGTTAAGCGGACGCATGAACTGCCCAAAAACTGGCCAAAACGACCCAAAAACGGGCCAAAACTGGCCATTTTTGGCTGTGCAAGCGAGCGGCGAGCGGCGGACAGCAAGCGAAGCGTGAGGCAGCACCGTCCCTGCTATACGAATGCCACATCCAGCCCTGTATTGTTTTCTGAATGCCCCATCCAGCATGCGAAAAGGGCGAGACAGGCCAAAACTCACTATTTTGGCTAGGGTCATTGTATTGTTTGAACCCAAACCGAACAGGGTCTTCGCTATTTTGCTGGGGTCATTGTATTGTCTGAACCCAAACCCAATAGGGTGCTGAGATCTGAGCTGCGCTGCGAGGCGGGTGAAGAAGCAAGCGAGGGCATTGAGGCAAGGTTATTGGTTGTTTGGTGCTTGTAGCTGCAAGCAACAACAGTATGATGTGACGTTTGGGGGGGATGCTGCCATGTTTGTCATCGAGTGCGATTCTGCGGACGGGCCACTAGCACTGCAGCACATTGGTACATTGGTTGGTTGGTTGGTGCTTGTGCCTGCACAACAGCAATGACATGTGCATCCATCGACCTGCATCGCTTGTGCCTCGTCGAATCCTGCAGTGATCGCTCCGTCATTGCTTGTGCCGCGGCGGCTCCTGCATTGCTGAGCACTGCTGCACTTGGATTCCTCAGCTCAGCCCCTAAGTCAGATATTTCGGCCGCTCGACTATCGCTTTCAACCTCGTCGGCGTGGAGGGTAGTGAATTTGGGGGGGGGGGGCGAATCCGTCTTGCGGCAGGGCTGGATCTCGATGGATCGTGGCAGCAAGGCCACTCTACCCCCTTACAATGCCCCATCGCGTATTTAAGTCGATGCGCAAAGGATTCGCCCGTCGTCGGCGGGAATTTCACTTCCGATGTCCGCCCGGGGGGCTATACCACCATGGGGCTACTGCGGTGACACGAGCCCATGGGGGCCAAAGGCCCCTACTATGGGTCGGGAGGCTTAACGACGGAGAGCGCCGGTTGCTAGCTAAGGATTCGACTTAGAGGCGTTGATCATAATCCGACACATGGTAACTTCGCCAGCGGCTTTTCAACCAAAACGATGACCAATTGTGTGAATCAACGGTTCCTCTCGCGTACTAGGTTGAATTACTATCATGGCACGATCATCAATAGGGTAAAACTAACTTTGTCTCACGATGGTCTAAACCCAGCTCACGTTCCCTATTGGTGGGTG